>JAQQSU010000549.1:0-21140 GCA_028627135.1 Pseudochirops cupreus | reverse complement strand
AAAAAAAAAAAAGAGAGAAGCCACAGGACAGATAACTTGGAATTGTCCACATTTAATCAGTAAAAGCTGGAAAAACAAGAGAAGGAGAGTCAAGAAAAAATTTGTCATAAAGGTAGAAAGACAACTATACAAGGATATAGTTTCATAGAATACTAAGATGTGTCCAGTAGGAGGAGAAGGAGGTGGTCAACAGTGTTAAATGCTACAGAAAGGTAAAAGAGGATGAAAACTGAGAAAGGGTCATTGGATTTACCAATTAAAAGGTTATTGTTGACTTCAGAAAGAGCAAATCCAATAGAGTATTGAGAATAGAAGCCAAATTGATGAAGGATTTCAGTAGAAAAATGAGAATGGAAGCCAGATTACAAAGTCTTGGACAACAAGAAAGTAGTGAAACAATGGAGGGTAATTAAGATAGGAAAAATGCTTGAACTCTGATTCAAGACTGCCACCCTAAGTCTTGATTTTTCTCCTGGTATTTCCTTTAAGTCACATCCCTCTGCTTAACCACTTCTTCTGTTTACCTTTCTCACCTTCCAATCTACCTTCACAGGTTCACATTCCACCGTAGAAAAGGTTTTTGGTTATTTATTATGTTGTTTCAGTTGTTTTTCAGTCATGTCCAACTGTTCATTACCTTATTTGGGGTTTTCTTGGCAAAGATGAAGTGATTGATTGGTCCTTTCCTTCTTCATCTAATTTTACAGAGGAGGAAAATGTGGTAAATGGGAATAGACTACTTGCCCAGGGCCACACAGCTAAGTAAGTATCTGAGGCCAGATTTGAATTCAGGAAGATAAGTCTTCCTAACTCCAGGCCTAGTATTCTATCCATTGTGCCACCTGGCTGCCCTTATTCTTCTTTCTATTTTATCTCAAATGCCCTTCCTCCCCTTTTGTCCATTCTCTTCTCAAACTGCAAAAATGTTTTCAAGAGCTTTCAAAGCTATATCTTCCCACTATTAGTTTTTCTTCTGTCAACAAAGGAAACAGAAAATATTTGCATTTTTTAATTTTTTCAGACTAAGATATTAGATCTAAAACCAAAACAGAACATTCTTGAAGAAGAATAATCTTATATATTAATGTAAAGATGCACAAAAGATAATCTCTTAAATTCAAATGTTAAGAGAAAGATGTGAATTTAGTAGCATTCTAGAAAGAGAACATAAAACCCAGGGAAAACATTTGAAGTACGTTACATTCAACTATAGGAAAATTCTCCTTGGAAAGAGAATCAAGAAAAGCAAAGAATTTGGAATAAGCTTTAGTCTTAACACACCAGTTGCTTTATAACAGAAGTTTCCCACAGGAGAAAAGTGCCATAAGTGTGATCCTTGTGGACAAAACTACAAACTTAATTTAGATGTAACTAAATATCAAAAAAATATTAATTCAGATTTAACTAAATATCAAAGACATTATATAGAAATAAAATAATTTTATGAAAGTAATCAATGTGAGAAAGCCTGAAGCCACTTTCCATCCTTTACTCATCATCAAATAATTAATATTGGAAAGAATGTGGGAAAGTCTTCAGGCAAACTAAAGCCTCATTCAACATGAGAAAACTCATACTGGAGAAAAATCATTTCATTTAAATGTAAGGAATGTAAAAAGCCTGAGGTCAGAATAGTCATCTTATACAACAGCAGAGAATTCATACTGGAGAGAATAACTACAAGTTTAATGAATATGGGAAAGCTTTCAATCAGATTTCATCCTTTACTAATCATTAGAGAATTCATACTGGAGAGAAGCCCTATCACAATAATTAAAATGGGAAAATGTTTACTTTGAGTACATATCTGAATTGACATAAGAGCTGGAGAAAAATATCACAAAAATGATTTTCAGCTGGCATACGCATTTATTCAACATCAGAAAATTCACATTGTTAAGAAACCCTATCAATGTAATGAATATGGAAAACTTCAGCAGTAAGTCATTCCCGACTAAATGCCAAGGACTTCATAACAGAGAAAAATCCTATTAAGTTTTTTAAACATGAGAAAGCCTTCAGCTGCAGTTTAGTCTCATATAAAATTAGAGACATACCAGGGAAGAATCACCCTGTAAATATATCAAATGAAGCATGTTTTCAGATGAACTACTTAAATATTCTTGAATCAAGATTCTTTGTTTTCAATCAGATACAGGTTACAATGATACATAAACACAAAGCTCCCCCTACACATAAACACATACAGAGTATCTCCTTTATATCATTGTTTGATCCAGTGATTAGCACCCCAGAATCATTTAACCAACCAATACCAATTATTTTTTATTCTGATAATTACAATAACCAATTACAACCTCATCAGAATTTTGATAGTGTAGCATGCTTCCCTCTTCTTGGGAGAGAGGTGATGAACTAGAGATGTAGAATGAGACATACATTTTTAGACATGTTCAAAATGTGAATTTATTTTGCTTCACTATAAGTATTTCTTATAAGACAGGAGAGATTTTCTATTTGGTGGAGGAAGATGTAGGTAGGAATTAGTAGTCATAGTGATTTTTTTAATGAAAAATAAAAAAGTTTCACACAGAAGAGAACAGAAAGAAGGGGATACAGATAAGCAGAGTGGTTTTATTACTTCCATGCTAAATTTCATATGCACTGAAAAAACTGCATATGATAGAAGTTCAGAGTTTTGTATACCCTTTTTGTTTTTTTTCTTTGCAAATTGAAATGTTCATATATGTTAATGTTTAAATTTATAAGAAAAATTATAATTAAAAACATGAGCTGTTCCAAAGAATAATGGCTAACCTCAGATGGGAATGGACTTTTCTTCACAGATACCTTCAAGTAAAGGCTAGATAATCACTGTGGGGGCATGTTCTAAAGAAGAGGTTCATAAATGCTTTGTATTATATGTACACTATAATCCCTTCAAACTGGCAAACTGTGATAGGAGAGCAGAAAGGGAAAAGAAATGAAATATTAAGTTTGATTGAGTTATGATATGTTTAGCTTGATATCAATGTAAGAGGAGACAACTTTATTTCTTTCTAAGGCACAGTCAAGATTTGGAAAGAAGACAGCCTGGCAAGAGAGCTAAATTTAGTGGGAAAGAGATTGGTAGCTATCAGTTCATTTATATACTAGCAGTGGTTCACCACAATTCATATTTATGGTATCAAGTCTATTTTACCCATTACTTCTGACACTTACATGCTTAGATTTAATAAGGAGAGTTCTGTCTCTTAAAAACCATAATGACTGTTATCCTACATATTTCCCACTCATACTCGTACAACTTTACTAATAATTGACAGTCATGAGTATAATAAAGAAAAATAAACTAAGGGAGAGCCCTTAAATCTCTCCACCCCCTACAACAAAATGATAGCAGTGACCAATGCAGGTCTAATCATATCATCTACCCTGTATTCAATAAACAAATATATGTCTGTTTTTCTGTTTCTGTTTGATTTACAAGACTATCTTAGCACTCTGGTGAGTTTTCAATGGACCACTGTCAGAGAGCAAAAACTAATAGCCAGCATGGTTGCCTTGGAAACATGTTATCACATCACATTAGCATGCTTCACATCCCATATCATATCACTGCCATGCTTGTGATATTTCCCAAATTCATTTCCTCTTTCTCTTCAGGTAGTCTGTAGCATGTTCTGCTGGGGGGAAAGGAACCTCTATTCCTCTCTCACTTTTGACTTTTACCCACATAATCTCCATCATTCTTTGATTCTCTGGTTCTTGGATTTCCTCATAAGAGTATACCTATACACCTTCTTGATACACAGTGCTCCATCCCACCCTCAACTACACTATTTCTTTTGAATAAAGTATAGTATATTCATCAAGAACCACAGTCAACATGGATTTTATTCCATTGATACATACATACAACCTTTGTCACATGAACTACAAATCTGGCAAGGAGTCTGTCAACCTGATGTACTGAGACACAATACTGAAATTCAAATCCAATGTTTAGACACCAACTTCTTAGTTCACTCCCTAAATTAATTTTTCTCTTCTGCATCTCTTCAATGGCTAAGAGTTAGAAAAAAATATAATCTGGGGCTTCATGGTCTTCAGATTCTTACCTGAGACTTCATAATTGTTGGTAATACATTTTAAGTTTGTGCCCAAATGAAACACCAATATAAGTTAGGTTTTATCAGATTTAATAGGCTTGGGGAGGTTCTCTATTAAGTCTTGGATATATGTTCTAGTTAGAAAATAGACCTCTCAACTACTACTATTCCTTTCTATTCTGCATCTTATAGGAAAATTTTTCACCTAATGGTTTCCATGGCCCTACTATATTATTTTTAGAAGGACTAAGCCTACACAAAACTGAGATAAATATCATAGGAAGGAAGAGGGTGTATATGAGAGATGTCACAAAGGTAAAGTAGTTAAGATTTGGCACGAGATTGGATATGGGAGGTGAGAAAGTGTGAAGCATCAAGGAAGATACCTTGATGATAAGTTGGGTCATACTGGGAGGATGGTGGTATTCTCAACATTAACAGGGTTAATGTTAGGAAAAGAGGATGGATTGGGGAAAAGGATGATAACTTCAGTTTTGGACACGTTGAATCTAAGATATCCATAGGATATCCACTTTTAAATGACCCACAGATAAGTGGAAGTACGAGATTAGAAGTCAGGAGAAAGAGGAAGGCTAGACCAAGAGATCTAAGAATCATTTGCAAAAAGATAATAATTGAATCCACATAAGCTGGTAAGATCACTAAATGAATTAGCATAGGACAGGAAGAAAAAAGTATCCAGTACAGAACCTTGGGAGACACAAATGATTAGTGGACACGGTCTGAATGAGATGAAAGATATGTAGGAATCCATACTCTAAAATTCTGCAAAGCAAAGTCAGCCCAGAAGAATGCTCAAGAATTAAATTCTAATGACACTAAAGGCAAATAAGTTCAATAAGGAAAAAATATATTTTTCTGAAGAGACAAATGTGGATGCAGATGGAATTCAATCAACTTAGATACTAAGTTGTAGGTAATACAGTAGGTGATTAGGTAATACAACTTAGGTACTAAGAAAAGTACAAAAGATAGAAGCCAAGCTAGGCAACAGAAAACTACTATGAGAATATGGTATAATATAATATAAGGTGGATAGTTTTTTTTTTTAAGTATATTGGGAGAAAAATGAGGATCAAAAAAGGATAAAATCTTTGCTTGGGATGGATAGGACCATGGTAGATCACAACAGAGAGAAAGAAGAGCTACTCAATTATTATTTTGTTTCTGTTTTTCTCTGTCAAATAGAATGACCTTTACACTTCAAATGCCAGAATAAAATGGCTGTCAGGGAGTTGACATCCAAGATATGTGGAAAAAATAGTAGAGCTGTTCCTAATGAATTCAAGTTACCTGGCACAGATAGATTACATCTTCTTGTCCTGAAAGAACTAGCAGATATGTTGCTGATCCACTATCAAGAGATATTTAAAAGATCATGGAGAGTTGGAGAGTTACCACAAGTTTAGAGAAGGGCAAATATAAGACTCAGTTTTCAAAATAAAGACAGATAACTAAATCTGCAAACTATAGGATAGGGAATTTGACTTTGATTTGTAAGAACATTCGAGAACAGATTATTAAGGCAAAGATCTAGAAAAAGAAAGGATGATTACGAAGTTCTAGTGTGGTTTTATCAGGAACAGATCATGTCAGACTAACCTTGCTTCCTTTTCAGGAATGATTACTAGACTAATAGACAAGCAAAATGCTGTGGACATATTTTGCATAGATTTTTTTTACATTTTTAAAGTATTAAGTATCTTATAGAGAAGATAGAAAGACATGTGTTGGGTAATAATACAATCCTCAGATGGATTCAGAACTAGTTGGTTGTCTGAACTATCTGTCAATGGTTTGATGCTACTGTGGTTACAAGTTGTTCATGTAGTACCTTTCAGGGTTCTGTGCTTGGACCTAGATGAAGGCATAAGTATTATGTTCACCAAATTTGAGGATGACACAAAGTTGTTATCATAGTAGATGACACATTTAAGATTTCAAAGTATCCTGATGGTATAACATTGAGCTAAATTTTAAATACAGTAAGATGAAATTTAGTAAGGATAAATGTAAAAGTCCTCCACTTAGGTACAAAACAGTCAGCTTCACAAGTATAAGATGAAAGAAGTATGGATAGATGGTAATAGTCTTCCCAAAAATATCCTGAAATTTCAGTGGCCTGAAAGCTCAATATATGTCATCAATGTGATGTGGCAGTCAAAAAACTAATGCAGTCTTGGAATACATTAAGAGAGGGATAACTTCCAGGAATAGGGAGATAACAGTCCCATGTACTGGGCCCTCATCTGAATGCATGAAAGAGTTGTGTTCACCCTTGGGCACTATATTTAAGAAGGACGTTGATAAACTGGAGATTGTCCAAAGGACAATCAGTATGATAAAGGGCCTTGAGTTCATGCCATATGATGACTGACTGAAGGCATTAGAACATACTTTGCCTAAAAAAGAGAAGACAAGGGAGGTGAGGGCAGAGAGAAGGCATGATAGCTCTCTTTAAGTGTTTAAAACCAAATGTGTTATCTTTCTCCTCTAAGCACTCCTTTCTTCCTAACTTCCTTGTTAATATTGAGGGTACCACCATCCTCCACTCACCTGGGCTTACCACCTAGGTGTCATCCTTTACTCCCCTCTCTCATCTGTCATATCCAAATTGTTGTCAAGATCTGACATTTTTACCTTTGTAACATATCTCATATCTCCTCTGACACTGACACTACCCTGGTGCAGGCCTTCATCATCTCACTAATGGACTATTTCTGCTAGTAGGTTTCCCTGTTTTTTTCTCTTTCCATTTCAGTCCATTCTCCATTCAACTGTCAGATAGATCTTCCTAAAGCTCAAGTCTGACAATGTCATCCTCCATTCAATTAACATCAGTGACTCTATGTTGTCTCTAGAATGAAATATGAAATCCTCTATTTGGCTTTGAAAACTTTTCATAAGCTGGCCCCTTCCTAGTATTCCAGTCTTCTTGTAATTTACACTCCTCCATGCCCTCTGTGATCCAGAGACAAGGGCCTCCTTACTATTCCTCAAACAAGACACTCCATCTCGCTGTCCCCTATACCTGGAACTCTCGTCTCCTCTGGGTTGCCCTGGCTTCCTTCAAGTCACAGTTAAAGCCTTACCTTCTATAAGAAGTCTTTCCCAATCTGCCTTACTGCTAGTGCCTTCCCTCTAAGACTATTTCCACCTTATCCTGTGTATATGTTGTTTGTACAAAGGTTTTTACATGTTATTATCTCCCTCATTAGACATAAAGTTCCCTGAAAACTTTGGCCTTTCTTTGTATCCTCAGTATTCAGTACAATGCATCATAGGTACTGAATAAATGATAGTTGGCTGGCTATCATTTGAAGGAAACAGCAGAATTCTTCCATTTGGACACGGAAAATAAATCTAGTATCAATGGGTATAAGTAGAAAAAAATGGCAAATTTAAGCTTGATGTCAAGAAAATATTCCTAACAAACAGAGCTGCCCAAAAGGAGAATGATCTGCCTTAAAAGATGGTGGGTTCTTACTCTCTGGCTATATGGCTGCTGGTTGGCTATGTTATACTGGGAATTCTTTTTTGTATATGGATATGAACAAATAGTCACTCAAGTGCCTTCCAACTCCCAAATATATAATTTTCTTATTACAACACAATAGTATTTCATCACATTTACATATCAGACATTCCAGAATATTCCCTAAGATTCCCATTCTTTGCCACCTCATAAAGAGCTATAAAAATTTTTCAACATTATTAGTTGAATTTATTTTGCTTAGAACCAAACCTATTCTTAATTTATACTCCCTCTACCTTTCTCCTTTCTCCCTTTTCTCTCCTATTTCTTTCTTAAGTAAAATATGTTTCTGTACCCAACTATGTGTATATATTCTTTCTTTAACCAGTTCAGATGGCACTGAGATTCAGTTATTATCTGTTCCCCTCAGCACACCCTCTTCGTGGTTTGTATAGATATCAGCTTGCACATCTTAATTTTTGAGATAACTTCCTTTCTCTTCCCTCTTAGTGTATTATTTTTCTCTTAATATCATTAAGCTATAGCAGAACCACTCTTAGGCCTTTTGTCTAATTAGACTCCCTCTATGACCCCTGATGATGACAAGGTTCAGAGGGGACACATATCATCTCTCCATATTAGAATGTAAGCATTTTATCCTAGTTTAGTCCTTTATCATTGTCCATTCCTGTATACCTATTTTGTTTCTCTAAACTCCTGTTTTTTAATTCAAAGTTTCTACACAATTCTGGCATTTTTACCAGAAATGCTTGAAAGTTCTCATTTCATTAAAAATTCTTTTGTTTTTCCCCTGAAGAATTATACTTAGTTTTTCTGGATAAGTTATTCTTGGCTTTACCTCTATATCCTTTATCTTCTCAAATATATTACAAGCTTTCTGCTCATATATCATGTGTGAACCTGACTGTCATCCCTTGGTATCTGAATTCTTTCTTTCTGGCTACTCGCAGTATTTTCTCTTTGATCTGTTAGCCCTGGACTTTGATTATAATGTTTAGGTAGTTCAATGATTCCTGATCATAAAATCTTTGGAGTTAAAGGCTCTTGTTTTGGTCATCCTTATCAGTCAGTCTCTGGACTTAAAATATTTGTTAAATTAAAGAAATTATTTGTGTGAACCTGGGCAAGTTTAGCCCAAGGGTCTGACTACGACTAAAGCTACTGCTTCTTTATGTTGTCTCTAACCTTAGCTAATATATATAGGTAGAGTCCAATATGGTTCCAGAAGGACTGGTCCCTGCCAGAGAGTGCCTGGCACATAGAAGCATTTAATTATTGTTTGTTGTTTGACCAATTCTTAATATTTTTTCTTCTCAACATGTTTTCCAGGTCAACTGTTTGTGCTATGAGAAATTTTATATTTTTATCTTTTTTCTAGCCTTTTAATTTTGTTATAGTAATAATAACAATAATTAACCAACAAAAATATTGTCTTATGCAGACATAGACTTCTACCTGGTCCATTCTAATTTTCAAGGAGTTATTCTACTTGGGCAAGATTTTGTACCTCTTGTGCCAAATCATCAATTCTCTTTCCAATTCTTTTTTCTATAGCTCTCAATTATTTTCCATCTTTTTCTTCAAGCACTGATTTCATTGATAAAAAAAATTAATTCTTAATTTAAAAAAATTCTTGCTCCATTTTTTCCAGGAATTTTATTTAAATTTGTGCCCAGGCTCTTTCTTTGAGACTTTGAAGATATTTTGGATTCATTTTCTTCTGGGTTTGTGTCCTGACATCCTTGTCATGATAGTAGCTTTTTTATGGAATTTTGTTGTTTGTTGTTGCTTATTCCTTCTAGTTTACTTTGGACTTGATGTTAGGGCCAGACACTAAATTCTTGTGGAGAGAAGGTATGGGCTGATCTTATTGCTGCTTTCTTCAGGTATTGAGTGTTGTTTTATTCTGATCTCAGTTACATCTCAGATTGGAGACTTGTAAGCTTTCAGTGTTCCTAAAGTAGTCTGAACCCTTACCCTGCCCCATCCTCCTTTTGTTGCAGTTCCTGACCTGGGTTTGAAAGTGATTAAGGGTAGATGGGTACCTTCTACACAACCAGACTATTGTACAATGTGAAAGTATTTGCAGATCCTATACATGATTGCACACCACCATGGGGGGGGGGGGGAGAAAAAGATGGGATAAAATCTGAAACTCAAGGGATTGTGGAACTGAATCTTGTAAACAAAAGTAAATTTTATAAAAAAAAACAAAAGGGTAGATGGGTACTAGATATAGCCACTATCAGTAAGATGGGAAACTGCTTATTCTGAGGGACAGATTTTCAGGCTTGCCTTTGGTATGTGATTGCTGCCCTGGTTATTCCTCTGCAGTCTTCAGGGTGGGCTAGAAGTTGGAAATGAGCCCTTGCTTTGCTGCTCAGGTCAGACTCATATCACTGCTACTAGTTTCTGAACATATTCTTCTCAGTCTAGAACCTATAGCAGCTCCTTGCTTTGGAATACCACCCCTGGGCAAAGGTCCTCTTCCACAGTCTGCTCTAGATCTGGTGATATAAATGATTAGTGGGCAACAAAGTTGCAAATTAGCACCTGCTCTACTGTAATGTCCCAGTATGGGCCTGGAGCAGTGGTTCTCAACCTTCCTAATGCCACAACCCTTTAATACTCATATGTGGGCGTATCTGCTTGTGGGCAAACCCATCAGGAGACAGATAGAGGAGTGCTGTCTTGGTTCCTAAGACCATCGGAAATATGTGTTTTCCCATGGTCTTAGGCAACCTTGTTAAACCCCCAAAGGGGTCACGACCCACAGGTTGAGAACTGCTGGACTCTAGAGGTACCTGCTATGGGTCTGAGACTTCTCACCCTGGAGTATAGCCTCTCCCTAGGCATGTATTGCCCTGGAACTCATCCCCTGTATCCCCAGACCTCCATCTTTATCTCCCTACATTAATCTGGTTCAGAGAAATGATTCAATGACATTTTTTTCTTCAATTTCACCGTCAAGCTTCAGCCGGGTACGTTTTCTAGGTCTGCTTGGAGGGAAGAATTTGGTTGTTTTGCTTCTTGTTAGTCATCTTGAGTCTGCCTCCTGCCATCTTTTTATCTTTGTAGCCTCAGTACTTAGCAAGTGTCAACATTTTTTAAAAGTTTGGTTAAAGAAGACAGACAAATAATAATATACAGTTACACCATTTTTTTAATTTCCCAAAGCTAGCACACTTGTACAAGGTGTAAAGAGCTGGGTCCTGACTGATGAACAAAAAGATGAGAGAGCTTAAGTACATTTTAGGACCATCTCAATTCAGGGTGGCTGTGTCACACAAATTTATGATCCCCATAAAGGTTTAATCATTGTATGTGGAATTTTCTTAATTGAATAGATGGTAAATACAATAAAACAAGAGAGTTGACAAAGTGTCAGTTGAAATTATGATCTAGGGGGGCGGAGCAAAGATGGCAGAAAGTAAGCAGTGACTTCTCCAAGCTCCCCAAGAATTTCGTCCTTGGGAGCTAAAAAGTAAATTTGAGCAGATTTAAGAGTGACAGAACCTATTGGGAGACAGAGAGTGACAGATTCACAGCCCAGAGAAGGGCCTAATCAGGTCCAGGCAGGGAGAACGGAGCACACAGGAGTGACACCAGCGTGGAACTGAGAGCACAGTGCGGCACACTGGGAAGCCCCACCCAGCAGACACACTCAGCAAGCCTGAAAATCTGTCCCTCAGAATAAGCAGTTTCCCATCTTACTGATAGTGGCTATATCTAGTACCCATCTACCCTTTTGTTTTTTTTTATAAAATTTACTTTTGTTTACAAGATTCAGTTCCACAATCCCTTGAGTTTCAGATTTTATCCCATCTTTTTCTCCCCCCCCCCCCCATGGTGGTGTGCAATCATGTATAGGATCTGCAAATACTTTCACATTGTACAATAGTCTGGTTGTGTAGAAGGTACCCATCTACCCTTAATCACTTTCAAACCCAGGTCAGGAACTGCAACAAAAGGAGGATGGGGCAGGGTAAGGGTTCAGACTACTTTAGGAACACTGAAAGCTTACAAGTCTCCAATCTGAGATGTAACTGAGATCAGAATAAAACAACACTCAATACCTGAAGAAAGCAGCAATAAGATCAGCCCATACCTTCTCTCCACAAGAATTTAGTGTCTGGCCCTAACATCAAGTCCAAAGTAAACTAGAAGGAATAAGCAACAACAAACAACAAAATTCCATAAAAAAGCTACTATCATGACAAGGATGTCAGGACACAAACCCAGAAGAAAATGAATCCAAAATATCTTCAAAGTCTCAAAGAAAGAGCCTGGGCACAAATTTAAATAAAATTCCTGGAAAAAATGGAGCAAGAATTTTTTTAAATTAAGAATTAATTTTTTTTATCAATGAAATCAGTGCTTGAAGAAAAAGATGGAAAATAATTGAGAGCTATAGAAAAAAGAATTGGAAAGAGAATTGATGATTTGGCACAAGAGGTACAAAATCTTGCCCAAGTAGAATAACTCCTTGAAAATTAGAATGGACCAGGTAGAAGTCTATGTCTGCATAAGACAATATTTTTGTTGGTTAATTATTGTTATTATTACTATAACAAAATTAAAAGGCTAGAAAAAAGATAAAAATATAAAATTTCTCATAGCACAAACAGTTGACCTGGAAAACATGTTGAGAAGAAAAAATATTAAGAATTGGTCAAACAACAAACAATAATTAAATGCTTCTATGTGCCAGGCACTCTCTGGCAGGGACCAGTCCTTCTGGAACCATATTGGACTCTACCTATATATATTAGCTAAGGTTAGAGACAACATAAAGAAGCAGTAGCTTTAGTCGTAGTCAGACCCTTGGGCTAAACTTGCCCAGGTTCACACAAATAATTTCTTTAATTTAACAAATATTTTAAGTCCAGAGACTGACTGATAAGGATGACCAAAACAAGAGCCTTTAACCCCAAAGATTTTATGATCAGGAATCATTGAACTACCTAAACATTATAATCAAAGTCCAGGGCTAACAGATCAAAGAGAAAATACTGCGAGTAGCCAGAAAGAAAGAATTCAGATACCAAGGGATGACAGTCAGGTTCACACATGATATATGAGCAGAAAGCTTGTAATATATTTGAGAAGATAAAGGATATAGAGGTAAAGCCAAGAATAACTTATCCAGAAAAACTAAGTATAATTCTTCAGGGGAAAAACAAAAGAATTTTTAATGAAATGAGAACTTTCAAGCATTTCTGGTAAAAATGCCAGAATTGTGTAGAAACTTTGAATTAAAAAACAGGAGTTTAGAGAAACAAAATAGGTATACAGGAATGGACAATGATAAAGGACTAAACTAGGATAAAATGCTTACATTCTAATATGGAGAGATGATATGTGTCCCCTCTGAACCTTGTCATCATCAGGGGTCATAGAGGGAGTCTAATTAGACAAAAGGCCTAAGAGTGGTTCTGCTATAGCTTAATGATATTAAGAGAAAAATAATACACTAAGAGGGAAGAGAAAGGAAGTTATCTCAAAAATTAAGATGTGCAAGCTGATATCTATACAAACCACGAAGAGGGTGTGCTGAGGGGAACAGATAATAACTGAATCTCAGTGCCATCTGAACTGGTTAAAGGAAGAATATATACACATAGTTGGGTACAGAAACATATTTTACTTAAGAAAGAAATAGGAGAGAAAAGGGAGAAAGGAGAAAGGTAGAGGGAGTATAAATTAAGAATAGGTTTGGTTCTAAGCAAAATAAATTCAACTAATAATGTTGAAAAATTTTTATAGCTCTTTATGAGGTGACAAAGAATGGGAATCTTAGGGAATATTCTGGAATGTCTGATATGTAATGTGATGAAATACTATTGTGTTGTAATAAGAAAATTATATATTTGGGAGTTGGAAGGCACTTGAGTGACTATTTGTTCATATCCATATACAAAAAAGAATTCCCAGTATAACATAGCCAACCAGCAGCCATATAGCCAGAGAGTAAGAACCCACCATCTTTTAAGGCAGATCATTCTCCTTTTGGGCAGCTCTGTTTGTTAGGAATATTTTCTTGACATCAAGCTTAAATTTGCCATTTTTTTCTACTTATACCCATTGATACTAGATTTATTTTCCGTGTCCAAATGGAAGAATTCTGCTGTTTCCTTCAAATGATAGCCAGCCAACTATCATTTATTCAGTACCTATGATGCATTGTACTGAATACTGAGGATACAAAGAAAGGCCAAAGTTTTCAGGGAACTTTATGTCTAATGAGGGAGATAATAACATGTAAAAACCTTTGTACAAACAACATATACACAGGATAAGGTGGAAATAGTCTTAGAGGGAAGGCACTAGCAGTAAGGCAGATTGGGAAAGACTTCTTATAGAAGGTAAGGCTTTAACTGTGACTTGAAGGAAGCCAGGGCAACCCAGAGGAGACGAGAGTTCCAGGTATAGGGGACAGCGAGATGGAGTGTCTTGTTTGAGGAATAGTAAGGAGGCCCTTGTCTCTGGATCACAGAGGGCATGGAGGAGTGTAAATTACAAGAAGACTGGAATACTAGGAAGGGGCCAGCTTATGAAAAGTTTTCAAAGCCAAATAGAGGATTTCATATTTCATTCTAGAGACAACATAGAGTCACTGATGTTAATTGAATGGAGGATGACATTGTCAGACTTGAGCTTTAGGAAGATCTATCTGACAGTTGAATGGAGAATGGACTGAAATGGAAAGAGAAAAAAACAGGGAAACCTACTAGCAGAAATAGTCCATTAGTGAGATGATGAAGGCCTGCACCAGGGTAGTGTCAGTGTCAGAGGAGATATGAGATATGTTACAAAGGTAAAAATGTCAGATCTTGACAACAATTTGGATATGACAGATGAGAGAGGGGAGTAAAGGATGACACCTAGGTGGTAAGCCCAGGTGAGTGGAGGATGGTGGTACCCTCAATATTAACAAGGAAGTTAGGAAGAAAGGAGTGCTTAGAGGAGAAAGATAACACATTTGGTTTTAAACACTTAAAGAGAGCTATCATGCCTTCTCTCTGCCCTCACCTCCCTTGTCTTCTCTTTTTTAGGCAAAGTATGTTCTAATGCCTTCAGTCAGTCATCATATGGCATGAACTCAAGGCCCTTTATCATACTGATTGTCCTTTGGACAATCTCCAGTTTATCAACGTCCTTCTTAAATATAGTGCCCAAGGGTGAACACAACTCTTTCATGCATTCAGATGAGGGCCCAGTACATGGGACTGTTATCTCCCTATTCCTGGAAGTTATCCCTCTCTTAATGTATTCCAAGACTGCATTAGTTTTTTGACTGCCACATCACATTGATGACATATATTGAGCTTTCAGGCCACTGAAATTTCAGGATATTTTTGGGAAGACTATTACCATCTATCCATACTTCTTTCATCTTATACTTGTGAAGCTGACTGTTTTGTACCTAAGTGGAGGACTTTTACATTTATCCTTACTAAATTTCATCTTACTGTATTTAAAATTTAGCTCAATGTTATACCATCAGGATACTTTGAAATCTTAAATGTGTCATCTACTATGATAACAACTTTGTGTCATCCTCAAATTTGGTGAACATAATACTTATGCCTTCATCTAGGTCCAAGCACAGAACCCTGAAAGGTACTACATGAACAACTTGTAACCACAGTAGCATCAAACCATTGACAGATAGTTCAGACAACCAACTAGTTCTGAATCCATCTGAGGATTGTATTATTACCCAACACATGTCTTTCTATCTTCTCTATAAGATACTTAATACTTTAAAAATGTAAAAAAAATCTATGCAAAATATGTCCACAGCATTTTGCTTGTCTATTAGTCTAGTAATCATTCCTGAAAAGGAAGCAAGGTTAGTCTGACATGATCTGTTCCTGATAAAACCACACTAGAACTTCGTAATCATCCTTTCTTTTTCTAGATCTTTGCCTTAATAATCTGTTCTCGAATGTTCTTACAAATCAAAGTCAAATTCCCTATCCTATAGTTTGCAGATTTAGTTATCTGTCTTTATTTTGAAAACTGAGTCTTATATTTGCCCTTCTCTAAACTTGTGGTAACTCTCCAACTCTCCATGATCTTTTAAATATCTCTTGATAGTGGATCAGCAACATATCTGCTAGTTCTTTCAGGACAAGAAGATGTAATCTATCTGTGCCAGGTAACTTGAATTCATCAGGAACAGCTCTACTATTTTTTCCACATATCTTGGATGTCAACTCCCTGACAGCCATTTTATTCTGGCATTTGAAGTGTAAAGGTCATTCTATTTGACAGAGAAAAACAGAAACAAAATAATAATTGAGTAGCTCTTCTTTCTCTCTGTTGTGATCTACCATGGTCCTATCCATCCCAAGCAAAGATTTTATCCTTTTTTGATCCTCATTTTTCTCCCAATATACTTAAAAAAAAAACTGTCCACCTTATATTATATTATACCATATTCTCATAGTAGTTTTCTGTTGCCTAGCTTGGCTTCTATCTTTTGTACTTTTCTTAGTACCTAAGTTGTATTACCTAATCACCTACTGTATTACCTACAACTTAGTATCTAAGTTGATTGAATTCCATCTGCATCCACATTTGTCTCTTCAGAAAAATATATTTTTTCCTTATTGAACTTATTTGCCTTTAGTGTCATTAGAATTTAATTCTTGAGCATTCTTCTGGGCTGACTTTGCTTTGCAGAATTTTAGAGTATGGATTCCTACATATCTTTCATCTCATTCAGACCGTGTCCACTAATCATTTGTGTCTCCCAAGGTTCTGTACTGGATACTTTTTTCTTCCTGTCCTATGCTAATTCATTTAGTGATCTTACCAGCTTATGTGGATTCAATTATTATCTTTTTGCAAATGATTCTTAGATCTCTTGGTCTAGCCTTCCTCTTTCTCCTGACTTCTAATCTCGTACTTCCACTTATCTGTGGGTCATTTAAAAGTGGATATCCTATGGATATCTTAGATTCAACGTGTCCAAAACTGAAGTTATCATCCTTTTCCCCAATCCATCCTCTTTTCCTAACATTAACCCTGTTAATGTTGAGAATACCACCATCCTCCCAGTATGACCCAACTTATCATCAAGGTATCTTCCTTGATGCTTCACACTTTCTCACCTCCCATATCCAATCTCGTGCCAAATCTTAACTACTTTACCTTTGTGACATCTCTCATATACACCCTCTTCCTTCCTATGATATTTATCTCAGTTTTGTGTAGGCTTAGTCCTTCTAAAAATAATATAGTAGGGCCATGGAAACCATTAGGTGAAAAATTTTCCTATAAGATGCAGAATAGAAAGGAATAGTAGTAGTTGAGAGGTCTATTTTCTAACTAGAACATATATCCAAGACTTAATAGAGAACCTCCCCAAACCTATTAAATCTGATAAAACCTAACTTATATTGGTGTTTCATTTGGGCACAAACTTAAAATGTATTACCAACAATTATGAAGTCTCAGGTAAGAATCTGAAGACCATGAAGCCCCAGATTATATTTTTTTCTAACTCTTAGCCATTGAAGAGATGCAGAAGAGAAAAATTAATTTAGGGAGTGAACTAAGAAGTTGGTGTCTAAACATTGGATTTGAATTTCAGTATTGTGTCTCAGTACATCAGGTTGACAGACTCCTTGCCAGATTTGTAGTTCATGTGACAAAGGTTGTATGTATGTATCAATGGAATAAAATCCATGTTGACTGTGGTTCTTGATGAATATACTATACTTTATTCAAAAGAAATAGTGTAGTTGAGGGTGGGATGGAGCACTGTGTATCAAGAAGGTGTATAGGTATACTCTTATGAGGAAATCCAAGAACCAGAGAATCAAAGAATGATGGAGATTATGTGGGTAAAAGTCAAAAGTGAGAGAGGAATAGAGGTTCCTTTCCCCCCAGCAGAACATGCTACAGACTACCTGAAGAGAAAGAGGAAATGAATTTGGGAAATATCACAAGCATGGCAGTGATATGATATGGGATGTGAAGCATGCTAATGTGATGTGATAACATGTTTCCAAGGCAACCATGCTGGCTATTAGTTTTTGCTCTCTGACAGTGGTCCATTGAAAACTCACCAGAGTGCTAAGATAGTCTTGTAAATCAAACAGAAACAGAAAAACAGACATATATTTGTTTATTGAATACAGGGTAGATGATATGATTAGACCTGCATTGGTCACTGCTATCATTTTGTTGTAGGGGGTGGAGAGATTTAAGGGCTCTCCCTTAGTTTATTTTTCTTTATTATACTCATGACTGTCAATTATTAGTAAAGTTGTACGAGTATGAGTGGGAAATATGTAGGATAACAGTCATTATGGTTTTTAAGAGACAGAACTCTCCTTATTAAATCTAAGCATGTAAGTGTCAGAAGTAATGGGTAAAATAGACTTGATACCATAAATATGAATTGTGGTGAACCACTGCTAGTATATAAATGAACTGATAGCTACCAATCTCTTTCCCACTAAATTTAGCTCTCTTGCCAGGCTGTCTTCTTTCCAAATCTTGACTGTGCCTTAGAAAGAAATAAAGTTGTCTCCTCTTACATTGATATCAAGCTAAACATATCATAACTCAATCAAACTTAATATTTCATTTCTTTTCCCTTTCTGCTCTCCTATCACAGTTTGCCAGTTTGAAGGGATTATAGTGTACATATAATACAAAGCATTTATGAACCTCTTCTTTAGAACATGCCCCCACAGTGATTATCTAGCCTTTACTTGAAGGTATCTGTGAAGAAAAGTCCATTCCCATCTGAGGTTAGCCATTATTCTTTGGAACAGCTCATGTTTTTAATTATAATTTTTCTTATAAATTTAAACATTAACATATATGAACATTTCAATTTGCAAAGAAAAAAAACAAAAAGGGTATACAAAACTCTGAACTTCTATCATATGCAGTTTTTTCAGTGCATATGAAATTTAGCATGGAAGTAATAAAACCACTCTGCTTATCTGTATCCCCTTCTTTCTGTTCTCTTCTGTGTGAAACTTTTTTATTTTTCATTAAAAAAATCACTATGACTACTAATTCCTACCTACATCTTCCTCCACCAAATAGAAAATCTCTCCTGTCTTATAAGAAATACTTATAGTGAAGCAAAATAAATTCACATTTTGAACATGTCTAAAAATGTATGTCTCATTCTACATCTCTAGTTCATCACCTCTCTCCCAAGAAGAGGGAAGCATGCTACACTATCAAAATTCTGATGAGGTTGTAATTGGTTATTGTAATTATCAGAATAAAAAATAATTGGTATTGGTTGGTTAAATGATTCTGGGGTGCTAATCACTGGATCAAACAATGATATAAAGGAGATACTCTGTATGTGTTTATGTGTAGGGGGAGCTTTGTGTTTATGTATCATTGTAACCTGTATCTGATTGAAAACAAAGAATCTTGATTCAAGAATATTTAAGTAGTTCATCTGAAAACATGCTTCATTTGATATATTTACAGGGTGATTCTTCCCTGGTATGTCTCTAATTTTATATGAGACTAAACTGCAGCTGAAGGCTTTCTCATGTTTAAAAAACTTAATAGGATTTTTCTCTGTTATGAAGTCCTTGGCATTTAGTCGGGAATGACTTACTGCTGAAGTTTTCCATATTCATTACATTGATAGGGTTTCTTAACAATGTGAATTTTCTGATGTTGAATAAATGCGTATGCCAGCTGAAAATCATTTTTGTGATATTTTTCTCCAGCTCTTATGTCAATTCAGATATGTACTCAAAGTAAACATTTTCCCATTTTAATTATTGTGATAGGGCTTCTCTCCAGTATGAATTCTCTAATGATTAGTAAAGGATGAAATCTGATTGAAAGCTTTCCCATATTCATTAAACTTGTAGTTATTCTCTCCAGTATGAATTCTCTGCTGTTGTATAAGATGACTATTCTGACCTCAGGCTTTTTACATTCCTTACATTTAAATGAAATGATTTTTCTCCAGTATGAGTTTTCTCATGTTGAATGAGGCTTTAGTTTGCCTGAAGACTTTCCCACATTCTTTCCAATATTAATTATTTGATGATGAGTAAAGGATGGAAAGTGGCTTCAGGCTTTCTCACATTGATTACTTTCATAAAATTATTTTATTTCTATATAATGTCTTTGATATTTAGTTAAATCTGAATTAATATTTTTTTGATATTTAGTTACATCTAAATTAAGTTTGTAGTTTTGTCCACAAGGATCACACTTATGGCACTTTTCTCCTGTGGGAAACTTCTGTTATAAAGCAACTGGTGTGTTAAGACTAAAGCTTATTCCAAATTCTTTGCTTTTCTTGATTCTCTTTCCAAGGAGAATTTTCCTATAGTTGAATGTAACGTACTTCAAATGTTTTCCCTGGGTTTTATGTTCTCTTTCTAGAATGCTACTAAATTCACATCTTTCTCTTAACATTTGAATTTAAGAGATTATCTTTTGTGCATCTTTACATTAATATATAAGATTATTCTTCTTCAAGAATGTTCTGTTTTGGTTTTAGATCTAATATCTTAGTCTGAAAAAATTAAAAAATGCAAATATTTTCTGTTTCCTTTGTTGACAGAAGAAAAACTAATAGTGGGAAGATATAGCTTTGAAAGCTCTTGAAAACATTTTTGCAGTTTGAGAAGAGAATGGACAAAAGGGGAGGAAGGGCATTTGAGATAAAATAGAAAGAAGAATAAGGGCAGCCAGGTGGCACAATGGATAGAATACTAGGCCTGGAGTTAGGAAGACTTATCTTCCTGAATTCAAATCTGGCCTCAGATACTTACTTAGCTGTGTGGCCCTGGGCAAGTAGTCTATTCCCATTTACCACATTTTCCTCCTCTGTAAAATTAGATGAAGAAGGAAAGGACCAATCAATCACTTCATCTTTGCCAAGAAAACCCCAAATAAGGTAATGAACAGTTGGACATGACTGAAAAACAACTGAAACAACATAATAAATAACCAAAAACCTTTTCTACGGTGGAATGTGAACCTGTGAAGGTAGATTGGAAGGTGAGAAAGGTAAACAGAAGAAGTGGTTAAGCAGAGGGATGTGACTTAAAGGAAATACCAGGAGAAAAATCAAGACTTAGGGTGGCAGTCTTGAATCAGAGTTCAAGCATTTTTCCTATCTTAATTACCCTCCATTGTTTCACTACTTTCTTGTTGTCCAAGACTTTGTAATCTGGCTTCCATTCTCATTTTTCTACTGAAATCCTTCATCAATTTGGCTTCTATTCTCAATACTCTATTGGATTTGCTCTTTCTGAAGTCAACAATAACCTTTTAATTGGTAAATCCAATGACCCTTTCTCAGTTTTCATCCTCTTTTACCTTTCTGTAGCATTTAACACTGTTGACCACCTCCTTCTCCTCCTACTGGACACATCTTAGTATTCTATGAAACTATATCCTTGTATAGTTGTCTTTCTACCTTTATGACAAATTTTTTCTTGACTCTCCTTCTCTTGTTTTTCCAGCTTTTACTGATTAAATGTGGACAATTCCAAGTTATCTGTCCTGTGGCTTCTCTCTTTTTTTTTTTT
>JAQQSU010005489.1:0-13787 GCA_028627135.1 Pseudochirops cupreus | reverse complement strand
AAAGAGGCAAGGAAAAATTGATACAATGGAGGGGAAGAACAGGAAGACAAAAAGGAATGGGTCAACCTTACTGTCATTGAATTTGGCTTAAGGAGGGAATAACATACACATGAAATCTGGTATCTTACCCTACAGGAAAGTAGGGGGAAGGGAATAAGAGGGGGTATGATAGAAAGGAGGGCAGAGTCAGGGGGAGGGTAGTTAGAAGCACACACTTATGAAAAGGGACAGGGTCAAAGTAAAAAATAGAACAAGTTGGGGGTGGGATAGGATGGAGGGAAACATAGTCTTTCACAATATATCCACTATCAAAATGTTTTGCATAACTACACATGTACAACCTATATTGAATTGATTATCTTCCCAATAAGGGGGTGATGAGGGAAGAAGGGCTAGAATCTGGAATTCAAAGTTTTAAAATCAAATGTTAAAATATTATTATTATTATTATATGCAACCAGGAAATAAGATATATAGGCACTGGGGTATGGAGATCTATTTTGCCATACCTGAAAGTTGGATGGGGGATGGAGGGTGATATAAGAGAGAGCAGATTGGGGGAGGGGGATGTTCAGTAGGATCACTGCTTTTGGGTGGGGGCTAGGGGAAAGATGGGGAAAAAATTTGTATCTCAAAATCTTGTGAAAATCCATGTTGTAAATTAAAAATAAACAAATAAAAAACAAATTGTTCTCATTTGGCTTCTCAGTTTACTGAGAAAATGGGGATCCTATGCTTTAGTAGATTAATACTTTACCAATAAATTGATAGTGCTTAGAAAAAAATGTGATTATTGTCTGTTGAGTAGCAGAGGGAAGCTAGGTGGCACAGGGGACAGAGTGCCAGGCCTGGAGTCAGGAAGACATCTTGCAGAGTTTTAGTCTGGCTTCAGACACTAATTATGTGACTGGACAATCCCCCTAAGGTTGTTTGTCTCAGTTTCTTCATCTGTAAAATAAATTAGAAAAATAAATGGCAAACTACTCCAGTATCTTTTCCAAGAAAACCCCAAAGAGAGCAACACAGAGTTGGACGTTATTAAAAAATGACTGAAAAACAACAAATTGAATAGCAGGGTGTTGGGACTCGGATGGTGGTAAGATTATTATATTCCGCTCTGGTAAGACTAACCCTGAAGATTTTGGTTAAGTTTAGGTAGGAACCACTGTTGATATAGGGCACTGATAAGCTAGAGAGCATCTAGCGGGGAGGAATGTGACAAAGGTCATAGAATCCATGTCTATGGGTGTCTGCTGAAAGAATTAGGAATGTTTAACTCATAAGATTCTCTGAGAAGGAGTACGGGAATAGGTATAATTACTGGCTTCAATTATTTGAAAGGCTGTCATGTAGAAGAAGATTACTTTGTTCTGCTTGTCCCTAGGGGGGACATAGAAACTTCAGAGAGATAAATTTGGGCTTTTTGTCACACACACACACACACACACACACACACACGCACAGCATGAAACAAAACAAATAGAGACAAAAAATCTTAATAATTCATGCTATCAACAAATGGATTGAGATCTATCAAAAAGGTAGAGGATTCTCCATCATTGGAAGTCTTCAAAGAAAGAGTGGATGTGCTGTGGTACAGATTCTCTTTTAGATGTGGGTTAGATTAGACAGTCACTAGGATCCCTCTGAATTTCTGTGATTTTGTGAATTCCTTAGGTCTACTACTACTACTACTACTACTACTACTACTACTACTACTACTACTATTACTACTACCTAACATTTATATAGCACTTAATATGTGGCAGGCACTTTGCAATTATGATCTTGTTTGATTCTAACCTGGAGGTAGGTGCAATTAATATCTTCATTTTACAGAGGACAAAACTGTGACTAATAGGGCATAAGTTACTTGTCTGTGGTCACACAGTTAGTAAATGCCAGAAGCTGCATTTGAACTCAGATCTTCTTGATGCCAGGTCTGGTACTCTATTCACTGAGTCACATAGCTGCTCCAGTAAACGTAAGGACCATAGAAGGAATTGTTTTTGGAAAGGAATCTAATTGAAAGTAAACAGGCTCTATGTACAAAGAAAGAAAAAATGTATAAGAAGAAAAATTAATTTTGCTAGACAGTTTTTGCTTTGAATGATTGAATAAGCAAAGGAATATCATATGAGTCTGCAACTTAACATTAGTGTTAGCTGTTTGTTTGCTTCTAGGGAACATTGATGATTTATAAGCTATTGTTGCTCCTGAAGATAGCATTTTGAAATAGTCATAGGTCTGACAAATTTTCTATTATGTATTATCACTTATATAAATTAAAGCTGCCAAAATGACTCTCCTTTCTTTTTTAATTTTAATTTGGTTCAAAAAAAATGTGTTCTTGCTGCAGTTTTATATAGTTCTGCCTCAAATTGCATTTTCCAGCCAAATTGCTATAATACCCTAAAAATAGAGGTTTGTAATGGAAAATGCAAGAGACAGTGTGTAAACTCACTGCACTGCAATAATATGAAACCCGTTAGTAGCTTAGACTTCAGTCTGTAGCAGTCGAAAGTAAACATGAGGTAAAGAAAGGGAAAGGCCTGATTCTTGGAGGAACAGCCCATTGCTTCAGGGACCAGGCTTGCATCCAGTAAAGTTAACTCCACGCTTTACTGCTTATTCACGTTTTTGTTTATAGTTTTAAGTAGGCTAAAGAAAATAGCATGGATTTGAAAATAAAAAAGGAAACAATCTAGAAAATGTATAAGGGACACACATTATGGAATGACTTCACTAGGCAACCAAAAAAGGGCATATTTGGATCAAACATTTGTCTTCAACTTCTCCCCCACCGCCTTCTATTTCTACTTCCTTTTTCAGGATTAGAAAGTTCTAATTCTCTTGTTTAAAATCTTGGCATCAAATACGCCTCTAATTGCTACTTTGAACCTGAACAATGTAGAAAGATAATTATCCAAATTTATTAAAAGAGTGAAATGCTTGGTCAAGGTCTTTATGTAAAACGTAGTTGATCTCTGGTCATATCACTGTCTGTCCTAAAACTGACTACAGAGGGCAGCATGTTTGTGAGGTTGGGTAGTGTTTTCTGGTTTTAGTGGCACTGACATTATTAGTTCTACTTAAAGCTGCACAGGGAAACACGGGTAATATCAGTGCCAATAAGGAAAGTCACTGAATGTAACATTAACCCTGATTGTCTTTTGATTAACTTGCTTGTCTAAAAGCAAACTAACTACCCTGCTATTTTTTGTTACTATGGGAAAAAAATAATGTGTGTTTAATTTTTTTTTCCTCAGCCATTAAAATATTTTAGTAGCTATCAGAAAACATGCTGGCTTGCATGCTAAGGTCCTTAAAGGAAGGGAATGTATCTAGTATTTTTTTTTAATCCAGTTTGCCACCATCACCCCTGTTCTCCCTGCAAAAAGAAAGCACAGAAGTGACCAATAGATATAACTCCAGTGAATAGACATCCATTTTATGTAAATAGTTTATTCTTATATAATGGATTTGCTTTCATGATACATTTGCTTATGTATTCACATAATTTGAGGATCACAGATTTAGAACTGGAAATGAAAGCAGAGGTCATCTAGTCAAAGCCTCTCATTTTAAAGGTGAGGAAACTGAAGTCTAGAGATGTTAAGTGATTTACTTAAGCTCACATAGGTAGTAAGTGAAACAGTCAGGATTCAAATTCAGATCTTATGACTCCAATATTAGCACTCTTTCCATTGAACTATAATCTTATTTCAATATACCAACATATTGTTTTTCTTTAGAATTTTTCTTTAAAATTAATTAAATTTTAACTTTTAAGTAGAACAGTGTTAGCCAAATACATTTGAAAACAGAACACTTACTGACTATAAATAGATACTCTTCCAGGGTGCATGAGAATACATAATCTCTTGAGAATAAAAGGAAAATAGGGAAAATAAGTCTGTTTTCTTATTTTTAATACATTTATTTATCTCATTTCATTTTTTTACCTTAGAAAATTTTTCTACCTCCTGTCTCCCAGAGAGCTATCTCATACAATAAATAATATTTTAAAGAAAAAAAGAGAAAAAAATTGCTAATAAGTAAAACCAATTAATGTATAGAAAAAAAATCACAAAATGCATTCAATTTACCAAATCAGGAAGCCTTTCACTTCTTCAAAGTTATGGGATAGAGAGTGAGATGTACTGGAGACAGCTGAACCAATTCAGAAGAGCCAATTGTTAAATTTTTAGTGAAAGTATTTACACTTGTGAAATAATTGAATGTTACATGTTAGGGCTTACATTATTGTTTTGTTGATTTTGCAGACTTAAAAATGATGGGAAATAATATAAATTTAGTTTAAAAGTATCAAAGGTAGCTAAGCAGCATAGTGAATAGAGCCTTCACCGTGGAGTTAGGAGGAGCTGAATTCAAATTTGACCTTAGACACTTACTAGCTGTGTGACCCTGGTCATATAATTTAACCTCAATTGCCTCCAGAAAAGAAAGTATGTCAAACATCCTTTAAAAAAAAAAAAGAGTTGGTTGTTAAACTTTAACCAGTATAATGCTGGATGGAGATGTTGAAATGTCTTCTCATTTCCCCTTTTTGGAAAGGCCACGCTTGTTCTTTAAAATTCTGTAACATTCACTTTCAATTGTTTTGTTGTACTTTTCATTTAATTTATTGTAGTCATTCTGTATACCATTTTCTTGGTTCTGCTTACTTCACTCTGCATTTGATGGTTTTTTTCCAGGCTTTTCTCTATGTCATATTTGTCATTTCTTACAGGACAGCAATATACCATTATATTCATATGTGGGAACTTAATTAGCCAGTCCACAATCAACAGGCATCTATTTTGTTTCCAATTCTTTGCTACCAGAAAAGAGTGATTCTATGAATAAATATTATATTTTCCTTCACATGTGAATTGTCACGTTATAAGTGTCATTTTTAAAAAGCAGTAATAGGAACTGTGTCAAAGTTATAGACTCTAACTGTAAAATTCCAAATTACTTTCCAAAATAGTTATACTAATTTACTTTTGTGCCTATCTTTCCACAGGTCTTTTAACATTGGCTATTCCCATTTTTTGTCATCTTTATCATTTAGCTGGATATGAAGTGAACTCTTAATTTCTTTTGATTTGCATTGCTCTTATTAATTTGGAGCACTTTTTCATGAGATTGTTAATAGTTTGAAGGTATTTTGAGAATTATTTGTCCACATTTTTTAACCACTCATCTTTTGGGGAATGATTTTTGACAAGTCTATTTTCATAACAATTATTGCTAAATGTAAAGGATCCCCCCAAAAAAAGATCTATAGAATCAAAGGATAAGCAATTAATTTAGAGATAGAAGAGATCATATAAATCATCTAGTCTGATTATCCTCTTCTTACAAATGGAGAAACTGAGATTCACATACAATGAGTTGCATAAATCAGCAGAGCTTAAATATTAACTTTTATCTTTTCGTGGAGAACATTGTATAATTGAGAATAGCCTATTCTAATTATGGGTACTTTAAAAACAGCTACAAAGAATGGAGGAAAAGCCGGCACAGAGTTTCTCAATCCTGAAGAACCCAAACTCAATTTCACTCAGGAAACCCGTCTTTCAGAAGTACATCACTTTCAATCATACTGTTACATTTCTTCACTTGACTTATTATTACCAATCTATATTAATGCATTATACACCAAAGGCCAGTCTTTCCATTTGTGTTTACTTTGCTCACATCCTATAAGAGAATGAAGAGGAGAATTATCTCAAACAATCCCTATGGATCCTTACCTGAACAGACAGGAGAAATGTGCTATATAATTTCTAAATATGTTCATTGTTCTCTTCTCTGCAAATGCTTTTCCTTGGAGCAGAGCCAAATAAGCAGCATGTTTATGGCGCATCTGGTTCTGCTCTACATATCTGTTAGCATACCCCTACTGTGCTAATGTTGAATATTCTAAATTCTCAAGGCCACTAAATTTCAATTTGTTTTTTAATCCACCAAGCTCTTCTGGGTCAAGATTATGAAATCTGTTGAGATCCCTCTTCCAGAAGCATCATACCAAATGTAACAACTAGCTTATTGTGGACACTTGATCAATATCAGGTTCAGTCCCCTCTGGCTTTTATATTCATAAACGAAACATACTTTTCTGAGACCAGAGTAGACAAACACGTAATTCTGTATAAGATTTTTGAAGGATGTAATTACTAGGGAAAGTAAAACTTTGACTCAGTTCAGCTAATCTATTATATATGTCAGTTTTGACAGAAATTGAAATAAATCAATATTTAAATAATTATTAGGGATATACCATATTCTTGTGATAGGCATTATGGTGATATGAAGAAGGCTAAAATTCATTCTGTGCTCTCCAAGAATTTAACATTCTAGCAAGAGACATGTTCCGTATTCTTTACTCCTGTATTTCTTGGGTAAGTCTCATAGCTTCTCTGAACCACAGAAGTCTGTTGTAATAGGTCAGGTGTGACATAAGGGACTAAGAAATCATAAGCACTTATTAAATGCCTCTTCTGGGCAGAACATCAGATTGAGCTCTAGAAGACTCCGATAAGATGTGTTCCCTGGTAGAAAGTTTATTTATGTTCTCAATAGGGGGATAATACTGAAGACAGTTATAAAAAATCAATCAACAAATCTGGATTAAGGGCCTGATGTGTGCTAGGCATCGTGTAAAGACTTGGAGATTCAAGTCAAAAGAATGAGACAATCCCTACTTGCAAAAAAAAAAATACACTTTAATGGAGGAGGAAAAATCACATACAAAATGTATATAGCATAAATAGAATTAAAGAGACATATTAAATAGTTACATATAGTTATCATAACTGCTAGAACTTCTATAGCATTTTAAAGTTTGCAAAACCCTGTGGACTACATGACCTCAATAAAATAGTTTGGGAGGAGGACATCAGTGTTTGAGTGAATCAGGAAAGGTTTCAAGAAGAAAATGGTGCTAGAGGAAGCTATTAAAGGAAGAGAAGGACCTTATGAGGCAATAGTAAGAAGGGTATACATCCCAGGATTATGGAATGAAACATGAAAAAAGGAGACAAGCATGATACAGTGTGTTGTACATGAGGAACACAGAATGCTAGTTTCTCTAAATTGCAAAGGATAAGAAGACTATACGTTAAGTCCGGATAGATAGGTTGTGTGTATAAGGCATTCATAAAGCTTTAAAATGTAAATAAATGAATTTATATACGTGTGTGTGTGTTTGTATGTGTGTTTATTTCTGGAAGAGCTAGAACATCGTTAGATTTATTTAGAGGCATATTGTCAATTCTGCATGTGAGAATATTACTTTGGCTGCAGTGAATAGTATTGACTCTAGCAGTGAGACATAATTCTGAAGGCTGTTGCAATAACCTGTGGGAAAGGTGATAAATGCCTTAATTAAGGTGGTAGTTATCTGAGTGGAGAGTTGTGAGGGTAGAAAGAGCATATTCTGGCCATTGATTGGATATGTGTGGTATGGATGAGACAGGAGATAAAGAAAATTCCAATATTACCAGCTGAAAGACTGAAAAGAAGGCAGTGCCTTCTACAGATATGGAAAAAAATTAGAAGGGAGAGAATTTGGAGCAAGATTATGAGGTCAGTTTTGGACATAGAGATCCATTTTGAAATTCTCAAATGGTGATGTGAGATGGAAATTCAGTGGAGAGCGTAGGGATGGATATTTGAAGTTCATGAGAGTAGAAAAAGAAAATAATAAACTGGGATTGGGTCAGCAGGGCTGGAAAACAAAGGATGTATGCTGGTGACAACCAAGAGTCTAATGAAAACCAGTTTCTAAGAACAAACCAGCATGAATTTGTCACAAAAGCACTAGGCTAGGAGTCCATTATGAATCCTAGCTTTTCTACTTTACAGTATAACTTATTATTGTTGTTAAGCCATTTCCTTTATGACCTCATTTGGGGTTTTCTCACCAAAGACACCAAAGTCGCTTGCCATTTCCTTCTCCAGCTCATTTTATAGATGAGAAAACTGGGGCAAATGGGTTAAGTGGTTTGCCCAGGATCACACAACTAGCAAATATCTGAGACCAGATTTCTTTCAACTCAGGAAGATGAGTTTTCCTGACTCTGGGATTGGCAAACTATCCACTGTGCCACCTAGCTGACCCAATAGCAGTGTAACCCAAAGCAACTCACTTAATCTCTCTAAATCCAGTTTTTATGAATAATGTTATGATACAATTTCAAATTAAGCTTTACAAAATTCTATTCTCACAAGAATTTGGTGGAGTAGGCAGTGCATGTATTTTTATCCACATTTTTGAGCTCAAGGAATTGATAGTAAGAGGGATTAAATAATAATCCCATGAATATACAATAACCGAAGGTGGGAACCATAATGGAAAATCAGGCTTTTTCTTCTTCCAATTTCTGTAATCTTTTTTCTATATTATAATTCTTTACTTAAAAAAAAATCAGAGGATTTGACTAGATGGCTTATAATTTTTATTTTGTTTCTCCCTCCAGCACCCATGGGTCCTTAGCATCCAATTATCTGTCACATTATGTTATTTAGCCTTTCTCTTTTTCTTATTTTATGTCTTTCCTAGCATAGTAACTAGAACATAATGGGAGCCTAATAAAAGCTTATTAATTGATTAATTGGTGCCACATTTTTTATTGCCTGTGGATTTGATTAGCCAATGTGGAAACCAAGCTTAATTCTAAGATAGAGGCATCCTTCTGTGGTCTTTATTTTGAAAAAAAATCTGAGACAATTTGTTCTAAAAGAGATGAAAATTTTCTGTCACCAAGAAAAATGCTTGATCTAATAGATATAATACAATTTCTGTACACTTGTGAATGTCTGGAAAAATATATTAATTTGCATTTGAGAGGGGTGGAGTATATCCTAGTTTAAATGATAGTAAAATTAGCTCCATTTAAAAAAGTAAAGTGCTAAAGGAGAAATTAGTATGAATAGAGAAATATTAAATGAAACACTAATTTTAATAGTGTTTTTGTTATGGTACTTGCTAAAAAGAGAAAATTAATTTTTCATGGGGTTTTGGTAAAGGTCCTACCTTTATCATACAAATTATCTTGCAGTTAGCATTTGTGTTCCAAACAATATGCTATGTTTGCATATAATATATAACATATGCATATTTATGCCATATGCACATATGAGAGATTGCGTGCCAATATTGTTTAAAAATGAATGCTTATTATTTAACAATTCAAAATTTAGTCAGTTAATACAAGCAAGTTATCATGAGGAGACCCTGATTTCTTTTTATTCTTGTCTAAAAAATGTTTCAAGGTAGCTAATTTACAGCCTCTAGTCACTGATGCATGGGAAAAATAGAAAAAATACTCTCAGCTTAGCAGGAACATCAATAACCTGAATAAGAAATAGAATTCTTATAAAAAATAATGCAGAAAATACTGTGGGGTTGGTGAAAGCTTTTATTATCTCAGGAGTAGGCAACATTTACTGTGCCCCTACAACTTGAAAAAATAATTTTCTTGACAAAAATTGAATGAAATATGACTGAAAAAATGGAATAAAATGTGATTGGAAGAAATTCTTCATGTTATGTCCTTGTAGGAAGGAATAGAATGGCTACAACATGACTGACTAGATATGCTGTATTTATTAGCACTCAATAAGGCAGAACTAACCATATGGCAATTGAAATATGAACATAATAATGGAAGTAAAGGATACAAGAGATTCAAAGAGGCACAAGGGAAGAGGAGTGCATTCCAGGCAGGAGAGACAGTCACCATGAAGACATAGAGATAGGGTATGTAATATCATGTGTAAAGTGCAGCAAGTAGGCCTGTTTGGCCTATAGAGTATTTGCAGGGGAGTTATATATAATAAGGCTAGAGTTATAAGTTGTGACAGATTGTGGAGAGTTTTCAATGACAAATGGAGGAGTTGATATTTTGTCCTAGAGGTTAAAGGGAGCTCCTGGAGTTTTTAAGTAGGAGAGTGGGATTTTCAGTATGGTGCTATAGGAGAATCACTTTGCCCACTTAGGGGAGGGGAGATTAGAGTGAAAAAAGACAGGAGGCAAAGGGACTAATTGGAAAGTAGTTCAAAAGTCTGTGCAGAAGCTGGCAACACCTTGAAATAGTATGACAGCTCTATGAGTAAAGAGAAAGAGATGTTTCTGAGAGATATTTATGGAGAAAGAAATGAAAAAAAAAGTTACTAATTGGATTTAGGGTATGAATCAAGTAAAGTCATCAAGCATATATTAAGCATTTCGATGTGTCAGGTACTATGCTAAATGGGGTAAAAAGAATGGTTAAAATAATTTTCTGCTGTCAAGGGACCCATGATTCTATGGGAGAAACAGCATGCAAACAATGGCAAACAAATATGATATAGCTGGCATTTATAAAGAGGGACAATGTTTTCAAAATGTTTAATAAATGTTTTCTCATTTCATCCTCATAAATGTTCCTCTGAGATAGATGGTATTATTAATCTTAGAGAAAAGTCACTGTTATTAAGGGGTATCAGGAAAGGCTTCTTAGAAAAGGTGGTATATTATCTAATTCCCAAAGGAAGACAGAGATGCCAGGAGACAGTGAGGAGAAGAGCGAGAATTTCAAATATGGGGTACATATAGTGAAAATGTATTAGTTTGAGAGGTGGATTGCTATGTGCAAACAAGAATGAATGAGACCCACATCCATGATGATAGTGAGAATCCAAATACTGCTTACTAGAAGTACGATTGTCATTGTTGTTGGTGGTGTTGTTTAGTTGTTTTCAGTTGTGTCCAAATTTTGTGCCCCTAAAGATACTGGAGTGGTTTGTTGTTTTCTTCTCTAGCTCATTTTACAGGTGGGGAAACTGAACAAATGGGATTAAGTGATTTACCTGGGATCACACAGCTAATAAGTGTCTGACGTCAGACTTGAACTCAGGAACATGAGTCTCCCTGACTCCAAGCCCTGCACTCAATCAACTGTGCCACTTAGTTATGGAAAGATATTGAGTTATGATATGAATATGTTGAGATATCTTTGTGCAGTCAATTTGGAATGCTCAGTAGGGTCCTGATGATGCAGAATTAGAGCTCAGGAGTGAAACTTGGAAATAAACTGGATATAAAGGTCTAGAATCATAGGCATAGGGTTAACATTTGACCCAAAAGAAACTGAGAAATTTACCAAATGAGAATGTATAGAACAAAGTAAGAAAAAACATATAAGAGAAGGTATAGAAAGTATAGAAACACATTTAGGATAAAATCTCAGCCACAACATAGTTAGAGGGTATCACATAAACAATAATCCAACAAAGGAGACTAGGAAGGGGTGGTCAAACATAAAGGAGGAGAACCAAGGTAGAACAGTGACCTGGAAAACCAGGAGGGTCTATCTTTCTATCTACAATGCATTTATAGCTTACCTGTTTATATATGTGTGTTATTATACAAACACATATACACAGACACACACACAGATAGATTATAGGAAGATAGATAATTTTCTGAGCGACCAGTATAAGAAATCTGTCAAGAAAGAAAATAAGGGGTATACAGCACAGCCTATTCTTATTGAAGGGTATTAGGTAAGGAATCAGTCTTAGAGCATGCACAATTTGCCCCTGCCTGGTTCTAATCTAATAGAGATTTAGTGAATCTTCTTTGGGATATGTATAATAGAGGAGCATTTTCTTCATTTCAGAATATGCAAATTATTCTCTAACTATTTTTTATTGTCTTACTATCTAGTGATGTAAAGTCTTTTAGTTTGTTTCAGAGGTGGAAGTGGGTATGCATATAAAAGGTTAATGTGGAAAATATCATACTCTTCACTGGTGGTTATTGAATGACGAGGATTGAGAATGGGTTTCCATAAAACAAGTGAGACAGCAGGACCTTGTCTTCCATTCGACTGTCATGTACAATATAACCACGTCACCTATATTTCTTTTGTCTCTTTGTATTTTTCCCTTCATTTTAGATAATCATTGATCTAACCAAATAATGGATTAACCTAGCAGTTGAAAAACAGATTCCTCTAAGAAGCTAGCCTAGTTGGCCAAGACATCAACTTATCAATCAACTATTCCACAATCAAAAGTGAATTTGGAAGACTCCACAAAGCAAATAAAGAATGACAAGGTCTAGGAGTTATCCATCAGTAATATGTTTTCTTTATGTGAATACTTTACTACCCTTATGCTTTAAGTTTTATTTCATTTTCCTCAGGATCCAAATGTGTACAAAGAAGAGACTTCAAAGGATGCTCTTAAAAATTTTTTCCTTTATATTCCTACCCAATATATATCCTTTCATAAAAGTAAATAAACCTCAGAATAGTGGCTTGTGATAATAGTATTAGAAGTTCTATCCACTGAGTATTATACTTAGATACCTGAGGTAAGGAGAAGTTCTGCTGCATTCTAGTGATACATACTGCCAGGGGAAGTGGGTGGTTGGCAAATAGATCCAAAGTAAGCAGCAGAAAAACTATGCTAGTTCATTGTGATCACTTCATTTTCCGAATATTGTAATAAAACTCTGTCATTTCCGTTTTCTAGATTCCCTCCTCTCCAAAGCATGCTCAACATAATTATCACAATAATCTTTTTGAAAAATATATTGGGGTAGAAGTAGGAGATCTCCACAGCTCCCCCCATGACCACCTCAAATACCTATAAAATATGATTCTAAACAAATTTTGGAGCTCCAGAACCCACAAAATTACAGAAAAACACATCTCCCATTGAAGGCAGCTTGGCAGGTGGGACAAGAAGGGCTCATTGCAGAGCTGTAGGAGCCAAAGCCAGCCAGCTCTGAAAACACAGTTTGGCCCTGAAGTGGCCAGGCTGGAGGACTTGGGAGAGCGGATCACTGGAAGCTATGGCAGTTTCCAGAATTGCCAACCTATAAGAATCAAGGACAAAGTGAAGGGTCAGTGGAACTCAGCTAAATTTGGGGGGAGAGAAGCAGGTCCAGTCACCAGCCCTCAGGACAAGAAAGCAGTGCAAGCGGTGGCTCTGCAGCTGCATCCATGTGGCTGCTTAAGAACTTATAGCCTGCAGATTGCAGGGGGGCCAAGCAATCATTCAGAGGCTAAGTGCTCTTGCCTTGACCTGTCTGGATCAGGATCATGGTCTTGGGTGGTGGTCCTGAGTTGTGTGACCAGTGAGCCAAAGCTGGTAGGGGCTACAGAGATGGCAGCCTCCTAATAGCTCCAGTGGCTGTGAAAACCCCAGCAATTTAGGACAAAGCTGTCCCCCCGGAAAGCTGAGATCTACTGTGGCTCAAAAATCAAGTTAATTGACTGGCAACATGAGCAGGCAAAGGAAGCAAACCAAGCTCAGCAATCCAACTTTAGATTCCTTTTTGGAGGAACACAAAGGAGAAAAGCATGGAAGTGGAGGAAGACAACACAGTCAGAACTCCCACACCAAAAGCTTCCAAGAAAAATATAAACTGGTTACAAGCCAGAGAGGAGCTTAAGAAGGATTTTGAAAACCAAATAAGAGAAGTGGAGGAAAAATTGGGAAGAGAAATGAGAATGATGCAAGAAAATCATGAAAAGAAAGTCAACAACCTGACTAAAGAAAATAAAACCTTAAAAAATAGATTAACTCAAATGGCAAAAGAGGCCCAAAAAGCCAATGAGGAGAAGAATGTGGTAAAAAGTCAAATTTGCCAGATGGAAAAAGAATTTCAAAAGCTCACTGAAGAGAATAATTCCTTCAGAATTAGAGTGGAGCAAATGGAAACAAATGATTTTATGAGAAATCAAGATACTATCAAACAGATCCAAACAAATGAAAAAATA
>JAQQSU010005488.1:0-13787 GCA_028627135.1 Pseudochirops cupreus | reverse complement strand
ACTATTTACATGCCAACATGGAAGAACAATAATTGTAACTTATGAAACTTTTCTCAGTATGAGGATAGGTGAAGGGAATACAAATGTATATATATGTATACATACACATATGTCTATATAGGAGGGTATATATATATATGTGTGTGTGTGTGTGTGTATGAATACACATCTGAGTATGTATACATATGTGTACATAGAGGGCACAGGATCAATTGAATAGGAAGGGATGATACTTTAAAAGGTGACATTCTGAGGTGGGAAAGGAATAGAAAAAATGGACACAGGGAGAGACAGAATGGGATTAATCATCTCATATAGAAGAGGCAAGGGATAACTTTTACAATGGAGAGGAAGAACAGAAAGGCAAAAGGGAAAGGGTCAACCTTACTCTCAGGGAAGGAATGACATAAACTCTAAACTGGGTATCTTGCTACACAGGAGAATAGGGGGAATGGGAATGAGAGGTGGGATGATGGGGAGGGGGGGAGGGTGGAGGGGGAGGGTTGTTGGAAGCACAGACTTCTGTAAATGGACAGGGGCAGGATAGAGACTAGAACAAGGTGGGGCAGGATGGGAAGGAGGGACATATAATCAGTCTCTCACAATATATCCATTGTGGAGATGTTCTGTGTAACTACACATGTACAGCTTGTATTGAATTGCTTGTCTTTCCAGTGGGGGTGGGTGATGAGGGAGGAAGGGTAAGAATCTAGAATTTAATGTTCTATAATCAAATGTTAAATATATATGCATATATTATTATTATTAACTACATGTAACTGGGAATTAAGATATACAGGCACTGGGGTAGGGAGATCCACCTTGCCCTACCAGAAAGTCAGAGGGGCGATGGGGGAGGACATAAGAGAGAACAGATTGGTGGAGGGGTTATACAGTGGGATGGCTGTTTTACAGTGGTGGGTGCAGGAAATATGGGGAGAAAATTTGTAACTCAAAATCTCGTGGAAATGAATGATGTAAACAAGAAAATAAATAAATGAATAAAAAAATAATCTATTCATCACTAGTCCTGGAAGGAGATTCTACAAAATAATCCATAGAATCAATCAGGAACCAGGAAGAAACCCCAATTGATGCAGCCCTGTTTTCTAAAGCTGAAAGAATATTAGACATGTAGGCAAAATTTCAGAACTGCTGTTTGCTCCTCCTGTTAAATTGTGGGTTTAACATTTAAGTTGACTTATGCGAACACAGGCAAGGATTAAATTTCTGCTTTGAAATGTCTCCTTATTTCCAGATATTATCTGTAGCAGCTAAGCTATAAGATAAATGTGTACACTTCCTACAAACACTGACTATCCTGCTTTGACACTATTGATGATCCTCTTTTTTCTTAGGTATACAGCACCATTCTATACTGTATAACAAGATGAAGTCAAAATGAGTACATGATTTAGACATAAAAGGTGATACCATATGCCAATTAGGGGAGAACAGAATAGTTTACTTGTCAGATCTATGGAAAAGGGAAGAATTTATGACCAAACAAGATTGAGGTTATTATGAAAAGTAAATTACATACTTTTTGTCAAATTAAAAAAAGATTTTGCACAAACAAAATCAATGCAAGATTAGAAGGAAAGCAGAAAACTGGCAGGGGTAGGGGGATTACAGCAAGCGTCTCTGATAAAGGCCTAATTTCTCATATCCAGGAAACTGGATCAAATTTATAAAAATACAAATCATTTTCCATTTGATAAATGGTCAAAGGATATGAACAGGCAGTCTTCAGATGAAGAAATCAAAACTATCTATAGTCATATGAAAAAATGCTTTACTTCACTACTGATTAGAGAAATGAAAACTGAAATAATCCTGAGGTACTGCCTCATACCTATCAGATTAGCTAGTATGACAGAACAGGAAAATGACAAATGTTAGAGGGGATGTGGGAAAATTGGGATATTAATTCACTGTTGGCAGAGTCATGAACAATCTGGAGCTATATCCAAAAGGCTATAAAACTGTTCATATTCTTTAATCCTGCAACACCACTACTAGATCTGTATCCCAAAGAGATTTTTATAAACGAGAGAAATGACCTCTGTATACAAAAAATATTTATAGAAGGTCGTTTTGAGGTGGCAAAAAATTTGAAAATTGAGGGGATACCCATCAACTGGGGAATGGCTAAATAAGTTGTGGTATATGAATGTAATGAAATACTATTGAAATGACAAGCAGGGTGCTCTCAGAAAAACCTGGAAAGACTTACATGAACTAATGCCAAGTGAATTGAGCAGAACCAGGAGAACATTGTACATAGTAACAGCAGTATATTATGATGATCAACTGTGAGTGATGTGGCTATTCTCAGCAATATAATGATCTAAGACAATTGCAAAGGATTCATGATGAAAAATGCTATCACCCTCCAGAGAAAGAAGTGATGGAGTCTGAATGCAAATTGAAGCATACTTTTTCACTTGATTATTCCATTTTGGTCTGTTTTTTTTTTCACAAAACTAATGTGGAAATATGTTTCACATAATTGCACATGTACAACCTATATCAAATTGCTTATTGTTTCAGGGAGGGAAAAGGCGGGGAGTGAGGGAGAGAATTTCAAACTGAAAATTTTTTTAAATGAATGTTAAAAATTGTTTTTACATGTAATTAGGAAAAATAAAAATTTAATCATAAGACCATTTTCTCTCTAGGTTTTCATAACACTGATCTCTCCCAGTTCTCTTAACTGACCACTCTTTCTCAGTCTTCCTTATTGGATCCTCATCTAAATAATGTCTGCATATCTTAGGTGTCCCATGGGACTCTGTTCTGGACCATCTTCTTTTCTCTCTCTAAACAATTGTGTTTGGTGATCTCATAAGCTCCCATGAAATCAATGATCATCTTTATGCTGATGATTCTCAAATCTACTTGTCCAGTCCTAATGTCTCTGTTGATCTCCAGTCTCATATCTCCAACTGCCTTGTGTTATTCCTGTTGCTTGTCCTTCATTCTCAAAGAGCACCGTAACATCAGGGAGGTGATGCCATGACATGCAGTTCAATTGGATTTAAGTGAAGGAGGGCTATGCAAAGTCACCAGTCTCACTTTCTCCTTTGGAGTCATCTGGATCCAGTGGTGAGATAGATCAGGACAAGTGAAAATGACCCTCAACTGTCTATTAAATATCTTGAATTGGATATCCTATAGACATCTAAAGCTTAATAGATCCAAAACAGAACCCATTATCTTTTCAACAAAACCCTTTTGTCTTGACATTTTTCTTATGACTGTTAAGGGGACTGCCATGTTTCTAGTTAGCCTTTCTTGAAACTTAAGCATCCTCTTCAACTTTTCACTTTCTCTCACCCTTAATATTCAATCTGTTACCAAGGCATATCAATTTTACCTTTCACATATGCCTCCTTCTTTCCTTTGAAACGTTACCGTTCTGACACAGTCCCTCATCACCTCACACTTGGATTACTACATTAACCTGCTGATTGGTCTTCCTGTCACAAATCTCTCCTCACTCCAGTCTACTGTTCTGTCAAAGTGCTCTCCTTAAAGGATAGCTCTGTGTCACAATCACCAGCCCCACCACCACTCAATAAATTTGACTGACTCCCTATTATTTCCAGGATCAAATATGAAATCCTATGTTTGTCTTTTAAAGTCCTTCATAACTTTCCTCCCCAACTTTCCAGTCTTTTTATACCTTATACCTCCGATTGAATTTGTGACCGAGTGACAATTGCATCCTTGTGGCTTCTCTCACAAGTCACTCCATATCAAGACTGTCCCCTGTGCCTGGAATCCTCTCCCTCCTCATCTCCACCTCCTGGCTTCCCTGATTTCCCTCAAGTCTCTACTAAAATTACACCCTTTTACAAGAAGTTTTTCTCAAGTCCCCTTCATTCTATGCCTTCCCTTGGCTATATTAATTTTATCTATCATCTATGTAATCATTTACATGTTGTCTCATCCATTAGACTGTGAACTCCTTGAGATCAGAGACTTTTTAAAACTTTTCTTCCTGTCCTTAGCACTTGTCATAGTGTCTAGCACAAAGTATACGCATAATAAGAGTTTACAGACTGACTAACATCTTATAAAACTTATGCAACAGCACATATACTTGGGACAGACTACATATGTGGACAACGAGTTGGACTAAGAGTTGAAAAGGAGAAGAATCATCTGAATTACTTTTTGGTATTTCCAAAACTCTGACCTCAATCTCCCTATCAAAACAGAGGCCATCTTTTAAATAGAAATATTTTTAATGGTATTGTTATATGGAAGTAAGATATGGAATATCACTGCCTTCAAATGACTAAACATGAGTCATCTCCTTCAGGGCAATGGAGAAAGGCATAATGAGTATGCATAAGCTAAAACATATAATTAATGAGGAACTCCAAAGAAATATAGGCATAAAGCTGTTATCAAGGAAGTATAACAGGAAGAAAAGATTGGCCAACAAGAGTGAGGAGTGACAGATGGGCAGCCAAACTGTTCCAATGGTATTCTGGCAATGTTGGGAGAAAGTGAGGAAGATTTCCAATACATTGAATGGACCCCTTGTCATAAACTTTTGGAGGACATGCACAGGATAGGGAAGCATTGATCGCTTACAATCTGGCATCCTTGCAAGGAATTCCTAAATAAAGGAAATCACAGAAACCTTTAAGTATTTGAGTACTGTGAAACATTCAAATTGATCCCCTTTTATCTCTCACTCTCACCTCATTTCCAACCTAATTCTTCATTTATACATTTATCTGATATTTTTACTTGTAATTTAAAGTATTTATTTGCCATGTTGCAGCCAATTTACAACAACCATGTGCCTCTCTATTGTCCTCTATGTGCTACTCATTTTTAGTTCTTTGGAGAGTGTAGAAACACTAACATACAATAAAATAAGAAGAATATTTTTGAGGGGGGATGGCATGGTAATTGGGCTTAAGTGACTTGCCCAAGGTCACACAGCTAATAAGTGCTTCAAGAGTGAGGTCGAATTTGAACTCAGGTCCTCCTGACTCCAGGGCCAGTGCTTTATTCACTGTGCCATCTAGCTGCACCCCTTTCATACCCTTCTTGTTTTTCTTGGATTATTCTTGTTTTCTTTTTTTAGTTTTTCCTCCAGTTCTGTCATTTGATGCTTAAAGTCTTTTTTAAGATCTTCTATAAATTCTTTTTAGGCAGATGACCATTTGACATTACTTTTTGGGGGGTTTCTTCACTTTAATATCCTCCTCTGAAGATGAATCCTGGTCATTTCTATTTCCATAATATGTTCCATAGTTGGGTTCTTTCTCCTTTGCCTGTGCATTTTTTGCTCAATTATTGGTAGTCACCTCTAATACTGGGGTGTGGGAAATGGTATGTGTTGCCCCAGATCTTCAGCTCTTCCCTCTAGCCTGAAACCAAATTCAAACCTCCAGCCTTCTGTAAGTAACCATAGCCAGGGGCTTTCTGCCCCAGTGCTTCTGTACTCACTGGACATGTGCTGGTTCCTGCACACACACACACACACACACACACACACACACACACACACACACACGCATAGGTAGATAATAGATATATGGATGATAGAGCTCTATATATAGAGAGAGAGAGAGCTCTACATCTACATATATGTGTGTGTACATATTTATTTGTGTGTATAAATGATTTTGCTTGCTTGAGTCTCTCAACAATCATTCTTTAACCTGGCTTTACTCCCCCCTCTCTTTTTTGTAAAATGACGGTGCTCATAAATCTTCAAACATCCTTTTAGGTAAGATTTCATAAAAGAGTATGTACTCTAAATTAATGCCACCTTTAATTCTGATCTCTCTTCATTTGGCAAGAAAGTTAAATGTTTTCTGACTGAGGAACTTTTTAAGCTTCTTTTTTGTCTCCTTGTTTTGGCAATTGATTCATAATAATTTCTGCATTAAATTATAGTTTGTATGTAAGCCATTTCTTACATCTATTACCCATTTTTATTTGCACATGATGGTTTTTTTTTTCATCTTTGTCCTCTCTTTCAACTTGGTACCAATTTTGGCTTTGTTTTAATAGGGCCATGGTCTGACTCTACAGAGAGAACTGATTCAGGTGTGACTCTTACATCAATCATGACTAATTTCTTGTCTGCTAAAAACTATTCCATTTTATTTGGAAAGTTCTTCCTAGAATTCAGTTCTTCCTAGAATTTTTCTACCTGTTTACCCTATGCAATGGAAGCTGGTAAATAAGTTACAATCATTTTCATTGTGATCCTTTTACTAATACTTATTATGAGAATTTCAATGTGAAATGACCAAATTTACCATTGAAAGTTTTTTGTTGCTTTGGGACAATTGATAAAAACCAACTCTGCTACCTCCTATGATCTCTCTCATCCTGTGACCTTGAATGAGCTTCTTAATCTCTTATCTGCTTCCTTATCTACAAAATGAGAACTGATAATATCCTGATCACCTATCAAGATTCCTGTGAGTAAAGTGTCATATCAACATGATATATTATTAATAACTAGTTATAATAAACTATAAATCAACAATATCATATTCCTTCCATATAGAACCTTTCAATGGGATAGGATGGAAGATAAAGTACAAGAGCAGTGCTTCACAAATGGTTTAAAAGAAACACCAGGGAAAAGAGAAACAATGCCAAAAGGAAAACACTTAAGGCAGATGAAGAGAAAGTATATCACTGATACAACTCCGCCTAAGGCTGAGACAGAGAAAGAGCAATACCATCAGCCATCTGTTAATGTAAAGCATGCCAATGTTCTTCGAATTTATCGTTCCCTTAAAGATCAAAATATGCTTACTACTAATGGGCAACATAGTATAGTGAATAGAGAACTAGGCAAGGAACCATGAAGACCTGACACATGCTAGTTGTTTGACTGTAGACAAGTTAAGGTGCTAAAGAAGGTATTGATTTGCATTAGAAGAGGAAATCACCTCCTGGGAGGTTGCTTTACCACTGAACTCAAAAGTTCAACCCTTATTTCTGTGGTCAGATAGAGGAGTCAGTTTCATTCCACTGTACCACACTTGACCGATATAGAATGAGGTAAGTATGGAAAATAATATACTCAATGACTACAACAATGTAAATTAAAAGAACAATAAAATGAAACTTAAAAATATCTAATTAAAATGACCAAGTTTGAAGAGACGAGGTGGTAGGCTGTAGATTTGACATATTACTGCCAGGCTTAGTTAATGTTCTGATTATTTTTGCCAAACTACTTTTTTTCTTTTTTCTTTTCTATTCTTTGTTTGGAGAGATTATTCACTAGGTAGGAGAGAGGGGAGGGATACATTTGAAAATGAAAGTGATGTAGAAACAAAATGTATTCATACTTTTTTTCAAAATAGCCCCAATCTTCTCTCCCACTCTTCTCTCTCAGAAAGATCAGTCAGAGAACAGAAATTTTAAGCTCTCTTTCCTTGGTCAGAATTAAACTGGGGGGAAAAGTGGGGTAAATCATTTTTTTAATTCAGGTCCAACTATTAATAGATCTGGAAGGGTAAATCATAAAGCCAGACCCAAAAAAAATACATTCAGAGTGAAGGAACTGCAAAAAGTAGGATTAGAGTCTGGCTTTTCTTTTTGATATTAGATCATAAATAAAGAACTGGAAGGCACCTTAAGTGGCATCTGTTTAACCTTGTAACTTTATACATGAGGAAACTGACTCCAAGAGAGGTTAAATGGATTGCTCATTGTCACAGAGGGAGTATATGGTGGAAGTGTGATTCAGACAAAGAACTTCTGACACTTATGACTAGAAACACAACTATCTGGATCTGTTCAGACTAATGGATCCAGGTACTTTCTCCATGAGTTTGTCAGTGTTGATAGACATCAAATCTTCTGCAGTAAGGATCAATGCATTGTTTTCTACTTTCTCTTCTAATTTAGTTCAGTAGCACTATCTTCCCCCATTTATGAAAAGTGTATTGAGAAAAAAACATGATGATTTCATCAGAAGTAAAATTCTGTAATTACTATTCCCAACAATATAAAAAATTCTGTACTTAGAGTCACAGGGCCGAAGTTCAAAATTTAGCATTTTCCATTTATGACCCGGGCAACCTTAGACAAATCTCTAGACTTCAGTTTCCTTTATGGAGGAAACTGTATGTATATGAAGGACTCAGATTAGATGACCTTTAAGGTCCCTTCCAGCTCTGTTTCTATGATCTTATTAATAATCTCAGTATTTGCTAGAATACAAATGGCATATTTAAATATGTAGACAGTAGGCGTCAGCGAGAAGTGAGGCAGGCTAAGCTGTCAGTCATCCATTACACCAGAAGATAATTCAAGTTCACCAAGTCCAACTCACTCATTTTACAAATGAAGAAACAGAACCAAAGAAGTTAAATAACTTTTTCAAGTATTTAAAGGTAATAAGCAGCAGAGCTGAGGATGTTCATCATGTTACTCTCTGGATCAAAGATCTTTAAAGGTTCCCAATTGCCTTTTTAATCATGTCTAAATTCTTTTGCCTGGCTTTCAAGATCTTCCAAGATTTGATCAACCCCTTCCTTTACCTCCTTATTTCTCACTACCCTCTTTATTCTAATCAATCTAAATTCTTTATTGTTCCACAAATCTACATATTCAGTCTGACCCTTGTGTCCCCACTGATGATGTTGTACCATGTCCCAACTTCCCCATAAAGCCTTCTCTGTCAGTCAAACACAGCCACTTACATAATAAATTCATATTTCTCTAGTTGGTTGGTTAGGTTCCTTATCCTTCTATAAGACTTTACTCACTGTAACTCCATCATGGAAGTAGTCAAATTTTTATTATTCCCATTTTAGAAATGACAAAACTGAGATGCAGAGAAATAATTTACTTTTAGAGTCCCATAGCTAATAATCATCAGAGTCTGAATTCAATTTAAAATCTTCCTTTTTTCCCAGAAATATAGGCAGATTGCTTACAATATGTAACACAGAATTTAGAACTATTATGTACTATCATGAATTATCTCCTGCTTTTTCTTAAATAGGATGCATCTTAACTTCTCTTTTCCCTACAGTGTCAAGAACCATGCTGGGTATTCAATAGGGGCTTAGTCAATGTATCTTGATGGATGGATAGTTAATGTAATTGTAATGAGTTCAGTATGGTAACAATATTTTGTTATCAAATGGAGATATTTTCATTATAGTCATTTTAAAAATTTTAACAGCATTCACTGTAACAAGATTAGACATGTAATGAATCATGATTTACTTGGTCCTTTACATTAAATGAAGAGAAAATAGGATCCTTACATCCACCAATTCATTAGTTTCCAAGAAAATATGACCAAAACCACTATCCTTAAAGGACTCTAATAGCATTGGGTCAAAAAAGGAACTCCTGTCTGAGCAGTAATCATTGAAGTTCAAAGAGAAAATTTCTTATAGATCCAGAGCTGGCACTAAAGGTTATCTAGTCCAACACCCTTATTTTACAGGTGAATAAAATGAGGTGCATTTTGGTGATGAAGATTTGGTGAATTGTCCAAAATCACATAGGCACTCAGTCAACAAGCATTTATTATGTGCTCCAGGTCCTGTGCTATACAGTGAGGATACATATAAAGGCAAAGACTTATCCTTCCTTCAAGGAACCCATAGTCTAATGGTGGAAACCATATGCAAAGTACTGTCTACACAGAAGATATATACAGGAAAAACAAACTTAAGTTCATACTTTTTTCCACTGCATCACATTTCTACATAAAAGACATAGACCAACTGGAATGAAGTCAAGATGGAGTGAGTGGAAGCATTTGAGTCTAGCTCTGCCCTGAAGTCTTCTCAACAAACATTTGAGATTGCACCAGAGTGAATTCTGATCAAAGGAGGTACAGAAGAAGTCATAGAGAGCATTTTCTTTTCTTTTCTTTTTTAAAAATAAGATCCGATTTATTCAAGTTACCTTAAGACATGTACTGTATTATAAACCACACACATTCTGCCATGCTTTGTCCAAGAACAACTCAAAACACTGTAAAATGTCATTGATAGCTTTAAAATTGCATGCCTGATGGACAGCCGAGGAAGACGAGACAATTTAAGGATTCATTCAGATCCTAAGGTAAATGAAATTACTAGATCCATTCAGCGAGCTCATATTAGACATTGAAAATGGTCATGATGAAACGATTCAGAAATGTTTTCAAAATAGTGATGGATGGCTTGTTTAAAAGTTCCAAGACATGGGCACTGGTATAAAACACTGGTGACCAACACGCTGATTCTCAGTTTGGGAGAATGGGACATTACAGTCTCTTTGTGGCTGAAATGCGTCTGACCGCTGGCACATTTCTGGCCTGTGATTCGAATGTCCTCTTGAATGAACAGTGCTAGCAGGTGTGTGCTGTAGCCTGTCAGTCATCGTGGATAGCAGTGTAAGTGATGATCCAAACAACCATAAACTGTGCAAAAGACATCATAAAACCTTCTTTTGTGAACTCCTACATTCCACTATAATCTTCCTCATCAATTTTGTTCTGCTGCTGAAATAGAGGTACAAGATTCCAGCACTGATCAGGCAGGATACTGCTATTCCCATGAAGCCCTTCAGTGCCACCACTCCCCAAATGACACCAAGGATGACTGCAATGATCTACCTGAACCGGTAGATCATGTCTAAAAATTCATCCTTGTCCTCCCAGGCTGCATTGCTCTGCAGCGGTTTGCTCCATGCCGAGCCCTTCAGGGCGCTATAGGCCAGGTGTGGTTGTGATTTCTCTTCCTTTCACCTCCAGCAGGTAATCGTCTCTCAGTCCATCCTTCCATCAGTCCATCCATCCTTCCATCCTACCACTGGGCCGGGACTGGAGCAAGGGAGCAGAACCTCCCTCTCATAGCACCCAACAGCCCACCCTCAGCCAGTGGGCTCCTGGTCCAACAACCCTTCAACTAAGCAGGTTGTGTGTGATTTTATCTGAGGTGGGGATTAGGGGGGAAGGGAGGGCTAAAATCCACAGAGAGCATTTTCAAAGACAAAGTGGCTTAGGAAGATGAACAGAGAGGTCTGTGTATAGTGGTATGGGAGAGGTCTTGCTACAAATGTTTGTTTGCTGCGGTAGTAAAGAGAAACATTCTAGCACCCAAAGACCTGTGAGATTGGGAACAAGAAAGAGATCCCATGGGATCCCTAGGTTCAGAAACGGATGCCATCCAGCAGCTCTGACACCCATTATTGAATGCCAAATCATAGATCCAAGGCAGAGAGGGGCACTCGTGAGCATTGACAATGACTGTGAATGAGAACAAACAAGTTCCAGGAAGCAAAATGTAGTTTTGTAGCTCTCATCTCAGGAGCAGAGTTTGGCATCCTATATCAAAGGGGATCCAGTAGTTTAAGAGCCCTAAAACTACACAGGTTCCCAGTAAAGTAATAGTGGCCAAATCAAGCAGTAGTCCACTTAAATTCCCACTCAGAACAAAGCTGATAGAATCAAATCTGTGTTGAAAACCTGTAGAACTCAGACCAAGAGGATAGTGAACAGACTTCGCCCCCCTCCTAGGTCAAACTAATTTGAGAGCAATGAAAAACTTGTAGGATACCAGTCAGAGTTGTGAAGGCAACAGAAAGACATAAGAGGGCATAAGCTCAGGGCAAACTTGCCTTTTACCCCAGTAGTTTTCAAAGCTCAGAACTAAAATAAAGTCCAAAGTCAAGAAGTAGGTTGAAATAATGAGCAAATAAACAAAAAAAGTGAATGAGAAAGAACTATTATGGTGGCAGGAAGCTTAAGGCATGACACAGAAAAAGAAAATGACTTGAAAACACCCACAAGCAAAGTCTCTAAGAAAAATACAGCTGAGACACAGATCCAATGAGAATTCTTGGAAGAGCCAAAGGGGAAAAAAAATTAAGGAATTAAAAATTATTTCAAAAACTAAATAAAAGCTATAGAAAAAAATATAAAAAGAGGCAAGCATTAGGGAAGAAATATATGAAAAGAAAATTAACAGCTTAAAAAGCAGTATAAAAGCTTTAATTTTTTAACTAAAGAAAATAATGCCTTAAAAATGAGAACTGACAAAATTCAAACTAATAACTCCATGAGACATCAAGAATTTAAAAAAAAAAACAAGCTCATAACACTGACATATACCAAATAAAAAGTAAAACAAGGTCAAAACACTGAAAAAGAGAAGGAAATGTGAAATATCTCACAGGAAAAACAACTAATCTGGAAAGTAGATCACAGAGAGGTAATACATAACAAAAAAGGGGGGGGCTTAGATGTTGCATTTTAAGAAGTCAAAAAAATAAAAATAAAACTCTCTAGATGTCTTGGAACCAGAGAACAAAGTAGAAAAAAAATTTTTTTTAATCCACCAGTCACTTCCTGAAAAAAAAAATGAAAACTTCCAGAGCTAAGGAAAGAAAAAAATGCTATAAGCATCCAGAAAGAATTCAAGTAACTAGGAATCACAATCAGGATCATATAAGATTTACTAGCCACCTTTATCAAGATGCACACAAAGGTGAATACAGAAATACATTTCATCAACAAGAGGAAAGGGTTTATGGGGAAAGGTGAGGGGAATAAGAAGGAGGGGAGATTTAGGGAGGTAAGAGTCAGAAGCAAAACAGACTCTTAAAGAGAGGATGGGAGAAACAGCAGAATAAGATTAAGAGAATAAGATGGAGGGAAACAAAGAGTTAACAATCATAACTGTGAATATGATTGAGAAGAACATAACTATAGAAAGTGAGAGAACATCTTAATAGATTAGAAACAGGAATCCAACAATATGTTGTTTACAAGAAACACACATGAAACAGGAAGATTTAGAGTTAAACTAAGGAGTGGGCCACAATATATTATACCTCAGCCAAAGTTTAAAAAGGTGAGGGTTATGATGTCAAACAAACAGAAAAGCAAAAGTATACTTAAATAAGAAGAGATAATCAGTGAAACTACATTGTCTCTAAAAAGCACCTTAGAAAATAAATTGATGTCAATTACTAAACATATATTTACCAAATGATGTAGTATCTTAATTCTTAGAGAAAAATTTAAATGTTTTAGGAAAAAATAGCAAAACTAAACAAGCAGGGGACCTCAATTTACCCCCTCACACACTTAGATAAGCAAAACAAGCAAATAAAGAAGATATTTAGGACATGAATAGGATTTTAGAAAACCTAAACATGCTAGATTTCTGCAGAATATTGATGGGAATATAAATGAGTATACTAATTTCTCAGATGGGCATGGCACATTCAGAAAAACTGATCACATATTAAGGCTTAAAAACTTCACAAATGCAGAAAATAGAAATATTAAATGTAATTCTTACAACTATAATACAATAAAATTTATACTCATTAAAAAGCCTTTGAAGCAAAGATTAAAAATTAATTGGATATTAAATAACTTCATCCTTAAAAGTGGATGGATCAAAGAACAAATTATAGAAGCAAATGACAATTATATTTAAAATGACAAGAATGGGATAATATACTAAAATATGTGAGATTAAGTTGAAGCAGTGCTTAGTGGAAAATTTATATCTCTTACTGTTTACATCAAAAACAGAGGGAAGAACAGATCGATGAATTGTGCATGCAACCAGAAAAACAACAAATTTTAAACCCCAAATTAAATGCCAAAATAAAAATCCTCAAAAATAGAAAATAGATTAACAAACTTAAAACTAAATAGAATTGAATTATAAATAAAATTAGGATCTGTATTATTGAAAAAGAAACAATAAAATAGATAAACCAAAAACTAATTTGACTTCAAAAAGAAAAATAAAACCAAATTA
>JAQQSU010005487.1:0-13787 GCA_028627135.1 Pseudochirops cupreus | reverse complement strand
GTTCCTCTTAGCCGAGCTGACTTTAGTGGGAAGTATCTTTGTGTGCGTTTTGGAGTTCCAGGATTGGTTTAGAGTCCTATTTTATGGGTATTTTGAGGTGGCTATGTGAGAGCTGCGATGTGTTGCTGCTTCTATGCCGCCATCTTGGCTCCGCCCCAACACCAGATTATTGAGGACCTTGAATGCTAGAGAAAGGATTTTGAATTTTATTTGGTAGGCATTGGGAAACCACTTAAAAACTTTTGACCAAAAGAGTTCTCAGGACAGGGGGCCATTACAAAGCAGCGAGGGAGATGTAGGTACTTTCTTTTATATGAGGAAATTTCCTCCATGTCCTTTTCATTATAGAACTTGCTGGAAAGGGAAGTGATGGGGTTCAATTCCCTAAATGACATTTAGGGATGTTAGGAAGTAGGGATATTGCTAGTGAGTGGAATCTTGTCTTTACTGTAGAGAGTCAGAGGTGTGATGAGCTATGCAGATTGTCCTGAGAACAGTGAGTAAATAGAGAGGCAATGGAAAAGGCTGGAGACCACTTCTCTGCTGCAGCATCTGCCTTGAATCTTCCTGTGGTAGTGGGGGGGAGGTGTATTTTCAATAGACTTTGATTAGATTAGGGATTTGAAGCTCAAGCTCATCCATTAAAATGTAAGCACATCAAGAATAGGACTTGTTTCTTCTGGTGCTTGTATCCCTAGACTTTATCAGAGAACCAGGTATATAACAGGTACTTAGCAAATTTTGGTTTGTTACTTGATTTGATAGTCTCTGTCTCTATCTCTTTTTTATCTCTCTCTCACACACACACACGCTCATTCTTGCCAGCAAATACTAGTATAGTTTAAGTAATAATCAGATTCCAATTTGTATAATTTATTTGAAAGGTGTCATGTTATGGTGGAAAGTGTACTGCTTCTAGAGGCGAAGGATCTGGGTTAAAAATTCACTTCTGATGTTGTGTGACTTTGGTCAACTCATTTAATATTCCTAAACCTCAATTTCCTCATTATTAAAAGCATCCAGTTCTGAATCTCTACTCCTATCAATTGTATTACACAGCTGATCTTGCTTCTGATTCTCAGTCCTGACTCAGTGGTGAGGGTGGCAGTGGGGAACAATCTGTGGGAATGGTATGAACAGATTATATGCTCATAAGAAAAAAAGGGGACACCTTAGATGTTGTCTCATCCAATCCCCTCATTTTATAGAAGAAAATGAAGCCCAGAGAGGTTAAATAATCTGTTTAAGGTCATATAAGTAATGTCTGGCAGCAGCGTGATGAATTAATTAGAAAGGGGAGAGCAGAAAAGACATGATAGAATAACCGTATTTGAAAGTTGAAAGTCCATCAGCAGCCATTTGGTCTAATATATACATAAAAAGAATCCTCATTATTAGTCATCCAGCTTTGTTTGAGGACCTCTAAGGAGGGGGAGATCATATTTCACAATTGCCTATTTTACAAGAAACCAGCTTTATAATTTAGTAGGGCTATAATAAGAATGTGTACTATAATGAAACAGTCCCATGGAGGGATGGACTGAAGGATGATGAGATGCCCCCAAACTTTGGGGTTTCGTAAAGGGAGGGAGCTGTGGTACAGATACATAATGTATCAATAGCCAGACCATTGCAAGTGAAAGAATCCGATAACCAGAGCTTAATACAGTGTTCAGCAGTAGGAGCCTTTTCTAGCTCATTGACTCACTTAAGATACCATCTACCAGGACAAACTGTTTAGTAGCCACTGGAACATGGTGAATTTATACCCTCTGCTTTCTCCCCTACCCTGCTTCATTCTGCCTGTCTAACTGACCTTACTTACCTTTAAATCTTTTTTTTTTTTTGCTGTCTGTAGTTTTGTGATGGCTTTTATCTCAAAGTCAAAATAAAAATGTGATTATTTTATCCTGGGTGAGTGTTTGCTCTAAAGGAGTGGAGGACAGTATAGATAGAACAAATATGAATCTCTAGACCCTAGACTTAACCATGAGCCTGGATTGAAGCTTCTCTTTCCCTGGTGACACAAGAAGGGACTTCAGGTAGGTAAGAGGGGTGAAATACTAATATTTACCTTCATTGTTCACTTATGTTGAACTCTTCATGACCCCATTTGGGGTTTCTTGGCAATGGTCTTGGAGTGGTTTGACATTGTCTTCTCCAGTTCATTTTACAGATGGAGAACTGAGGCAAACAGGGTTAAGGAATCTTCCCAGGGGTCACACAGGTAGTAAGTGTCGAAGGCCAGATTTGAACTTAGGAAGATGAGTCTTTCAGACTCCAGCCCTTGCACTCTATCCACTATGCCACCTAGCTGTCCTTACATAGCCTTTAATAATTTACAAATTTCTTTATGTTTTATCTAATTTGAAATACATTATCGTACCATCTGATTTCAGTGATTAGGTACTTGAGGAGGGCATGGAGGGGAGGAGGAAATTGGGAATCATTACATATCTTATATGACTACTCTAGTAAATGCCTTTTGATGTTGATGATGATAACTATAAATGTGAATAAATTTACAGGTTTTTCAAGTCCAGGAAGCATTAATATTTCTAATCTCATCTCGGGTTCATGTTGGTAGACAGGCAGCAAAATTAGTACTAATGTTGTGTAATTTCTTGCTCTGTTGGAGCTAGAATACTTTTTTGTTTTATTTCATATGTTCGTATATCACTGTCCTAAATCACATAATATAGTTGATGAATAAATGGATTATGAGCAATTGTAAAAATAATACCACAAAGTGTCATTTAATTCCTATAATCAAAATCCAGTTTCCTGTCCCAAGTAGAAGTGTACAACTGGGAGAAAACCTAAGAATATTAATCTTAATTAAAAGATCTTTGCTAAATATTGTATATGGAGATCCATAATAAAATTGAACCTAATTAAGAAAAAATGTTACCACCAAATTCTAATAAATTATCAGTTTTTCAGTGACTCTAAGCAAGTGTTTCCTGCTGGAAAGTTTGTTGTGTTTTTTTTTTTATCATATGTACACTTAACAGTTTCATAAATGTATTTACATGCTCAGTTACTAGACTAGGTTGAATTTTGAGGGGATAAAATATATAATTCATGCATTTCTAAAAATTAGAAGACCACTTTTAAAGGCAGTAAGAGAAACTCACATTGATTTGCTTAGTAGAATAGAAAGTAAATTTATCTGCTGAGTTTAAAGGAATGGATTTGGGAGCTCAAGGGGAATGGGAAAGGTTTAGGACAGTTATTTAGATTATCACTTATATAAAACTAGAAGATTTGCATTAGAATGTGAGCTGAGTTCAAGTGCAGATTATACTATCCTAAATGAACCATGTGACTACTGACTAGTAACTTCTTAATGAACTGGCTAAGTGCTGTCCAAAGTGGGGACCATAGGAGCACACTTTTGAAAGGTCATAGCATGGCCCCAAGGGATGTGGCTAACCAATTGGAAGCTGGGAAGATTTGGGCATGTCTCACTCTTTTTACAGTAGCCAATCTACAGTTTTTCTTTAACACAATTGTATCTATCCTTACTCTACTATAGCCCAGCACCCCTTACCCACACCTCTTGTGGAGTGATTTGCAAGCTTCCACCCTTTCCCTTTTGTGAGATAAGTGTTAGCTTCCTCAGGGCAGTATAGCCAAATCCAAGCATCCATAGTAGCAGCTGTGAAGGTGCCTTTGGGAAATCTACCCTATGCCTTCTCAGTGTATCCGCCAGGGGAAAAAATTAAAGATGCTCAATCAGAAACACTTCAAGACCACTGTCATAGGCAAATCTCAAATCTCTAAGTTCCTCAGTTTGCACGGGTGAGAGGCTAGTTTGTATACCAGATGTTCTCTATATTAATGAAATTGCCAGTCCAAATTAAAGTATTAAAATATGTAAAATAGCTGTACTCCCAGAAAGTTACTAGATTGAGCTCTACACGGTTCCTCTGTGAACAGTAAAGGAACTTGACCCATAAGTTACTTTCTACTTTATTCTAGTCTTTAATGTAGGAAAGCTATTTCAAGTGATGAGGAAGCAGCTTCTTGCAGTGGTCAGAATCTTTGTAGACAAGGACCACTAGATGACTAATTTAATGTGAACATTCATACCAAAGTACCCATTCAATCACTTTACATAACAGCCATTAGATGGGAATAGATTTTGATCACTACCACTCTGGGAAAAATTCAGACATCAAGCTGGAAGCTAGTTGCTCTGCTATGACTCAACCATTTTGTTTTTGACCATAGAAATATAAGATTATTTCATCAAACCGTTTTAATTATTATATTGTTTAAATTGTATGCTATAGTTTTTATACATCGCTGTTATTGAATTGTAATCTGGGCTTCAAAAATCACACACACACACACACACACACACACACACGCACACACACTAACCAAATTCATTCCACTGTACTGTTGTTTCTGGAACAAGCTCACCAATAAGTGCCCTATTGTTCAACACACTTTCCTTGTGATTTTCCAGCCCAAAACTCCTCTCCTTGACTACTACGCCCTATGCATTTTCTCCAAAAGCATACAAGTTTCTTAAGAGCAAGTACTGCCTTGCTTTTGTATTTGTATCCACAGCAATTAGAAAAAATCTGGAAACATTTAATGTTTTTTTTTCATCTGTTCATTCATGCAAATACATTACAGTTAAGACCATATGATAATTTCTTCTTTGGTTCTCTAATTGACCTGTAATCTCAGTAATGAGAATATACTTTCTTATGGTCAAAATTAACAGCCATCTACCCTTTCTTTTTCTGTAATATTCTTGTACAGTCTCTTCCATAAGTTCTGTAGTGAGGCTCTACTGATCATGCTGGAGGAGTTTCACTTCTTCTGATTTGTGAGTACCAGTGCAGCGCTCAACCTGCTTCATGAATGAACCACCTCCTCTTTATATGTTTAGGTGGCATCTTTACTTCCACCTTTAAAAATATCATTGTAAAATGTTGTACCCTATCTGCGGATCACCATTCATCTTGTTATAGCTATTGAGGTCAACTGAAATTTGATTTTTCATCTGGTTGAATGTCACATACTAAACAAAGTGTATTAATCAATTTATTTTGCTTTGTTTTACTTTTGGATTGATTTTGAGCAGATTCCTTTTAAGAAATCATAAATATTCCTTTCCAGTTGCCCAGAATTACCCTGAGTCTTGACAACAACATACACAAACAGTTTTTACAGGGTTTGCCACATATAAGAAAATCTCTAAATGTTGCCCCATTTCTATAAAATTATTCATGACAGAGTTTTTGTCACTTTCACCATAACTTTTATCTATTTATCCAATAAAACATATTTTTAGCACAAGACCTATACTTTTCTTCATGTGCCATCCCATCCCAAATGCAACATATTAAAAATAACTCATTTTATTTTCTTCTAAATTCATGTATTTTACAAAGCTCTCTGTTTCTTTTGAAGACCCCACCATTTTTCAAATTACCTAGGTTTGCAATTTTCATGTCATTTTTGAATCATACCTCTGAGTTCACATCAGTTGCCATATGCTATTATTTCTGTCTCCTCTCAACATACACAAATATTACCCTAGTTCAGGGCCACATTCCCTCTCACCTGGACAACTATAATAGTCTCTGCAATGTTAATGGAATCTGAAGATCTTCCATGCCATTTTATATTGGCAAGTTAGCAGGTACTTAGCACCTTGTTTCAAGTTAACACCTTGTTTAAGCTATTTTATTAGCACAGAAGTAGTGAACACCTTAGGAGGAAGCTGCTGATGTAACAGGAAGGGGCTGAAATAGGGAGGCATGTATAAGGAAAAGCCCCAGTTGGGAATGGCATATCTTCTTGGAGCAAGCTTCTGGAGGCTGGGCTGCCATGAGAATTGTTGAGAATTTTCTCTCAGTGAGTGTCTGGAGGCTGGAGCTTCTGCTGAGACCTTTCTGGTGAGACCTTTCCTCTGGGAATTTCTGCTGAGAACTTTGAAGAACCAGGCTGAGGGGCCACTGTAAGTGAGAGAGGAGCATCCCTGCTTGAGGGAGCCTGTTCTGTTGTGAAGGCTTGGGAATATAGGTTCACTGCATTGACCATGTGCACCAACTTTGTGGTTACTATAATGACATTGGCTTTCTGATTCTGGGACTTGGTTTTCTGGTATTTTAATAAAGGCTTTGGTTCTGTCCTCCATGTGGAGAGCCTGCTGCATTTTGTGATTCACAACTATACCAGCCTGGGTGTTGTGAATATTACATTATTATTACATTTGGTGATGAGGATGGGATCACAAAATGTCAGGCCTCTATTTGGAAGCAGGAGGGCTTTAGAGGGAAAAATGGCTATTCGAGGATGGGAGGATTTGCCTTATTCCTCTCTAGCAAGAGAATTGGCCAAGCACAGGATTCTGTGAAAACAGGGAACCAAGGCTACAGAAGGGAGAACCCGGAGATTTAGAAAGATGTTTGCAAGGAATACCCATAGAACCAGGCAAAGAACTGGCAGGAGTATGCAGGAGAGGCCCAAGCTAGAGACAGCAGAGCTAAGAACAGGACTCTTGTGGTAGCAGAGTCAAGAAGGAGAAAAGAAAACTTGCGGTATCCAAGCACCATCTTTGTCTGTTCTGTCTGTGTTGATGTTAGTTTGTGATACTTTGTACAGAAGCCCTGGGACCTTACTGGAAGCCCTGAAAGAGGATTTTCAGGTTGTCTGTTCACAGAAGTCTTAGAGGAGGGTTTCAGTGGTCCTGGGACTTTACTGATGATTTATATTGACCTCTTGGACCTAGTTTGTGGGTCTGTGTTGATTTCTATGTTGATGATTTGTGTTGACCTCTTGGACCTTGTTTGTGGCTCTGTATTGATTTCTATGCTGATGACTTGTGTTGAGTTCTCAGACCTTGTTGGTGGGTCTGAGTTGATTTAACAGGCAGATAGTGAATTGATGATGGTGCCTGCAATGTGAATGAGTGTTATTATGGCTCTGTTAAGCTTTGTCTTCCCAGAAACAGGAACTGTGAAGGACTTGAGGTGGACTGGACACTCTGAGCTTCAGTTTGGAATGGGCACTAGACAAAGAACTGGACAAGGAGCTGGACAAGGAACTGGGGGCTGCCTGCCTTTGAACCCAGGTGACACTTGGAGCTGGGACCATGGAAGAGAAACTATGGAAGCTGAGAGCCAGCCTTGAGTCAAGCTGAAAGACTTTATGTGGATACTGTGTACTGACTGAGAAGATTATGATTTACTGTGACCTACGAGTGGAGAACTTTGACTTTTGTACTTTGTGATTGAACTAAGAATTTTGTGATTGACTAAATGAATATACTTTATTTAAAACTATGTGACCACTTTGGTGAAAACTATGTAGCCATTTTATTGATAAGTTGTTGAGTTGTGACATGGTGAATGCTGTATTTTGATTTTCTGTGATAAGTCATAACATTGTGAATGCTATGCCTTGATTTTCTGGGAATGTTTTGCTCTGATTTATTATTGAATTGTTTTGTTTGGTTTGGTTTTTGCAATGCAATGTAGAATTTTATTTTTGTATTTATTTTTAGAAAATTAACTTTGGTTTATTTTTAGTTTGCATCATTGATTTCTGCAGCTTGTAATATTTCCTCCTTGATCTGGGAACTCCAGAACCTAGCTACGACGTTCCTAAGAGTTTTCTTTTTGGGATCTTTTTCAGGAGGTGATTGGTGAATTCTTTCAAGTTCTATTTTCCCTCTGGTTCTAAAATATCAGGGCAATTTTCCTTGAGAATTTCTTGAATGATGCTTCCTAGGTTCTTTTTTTGATCATGGCTTTCAGATAGTCCAATAATTTTTAAATTGTTTCTCCTGGATCTATTTTCCAGGTCAGTGGTTTTTTCAATGAGATATTTCACATTTCCTTCTTTTTTTCATTTGTTTGGGTCTGTTTAATAGTATCCTGATTTCTCATAAAGTCATTTGCTTCCATTTGCTCCCCTCTAATTCTGAAGGAATTATTCCCTTCTGCAAGCTTTTGAGATTCTTTTTCCCTCTGGCAAATTCGGCTTTTTAAGGCATTCTTCTCCTCATTGGCTTTTTGGGACTCTTATGCCCTTTGAGTTAGTCTATTTTTTAAGTTGTTATTTTCTTCAGTCAGACTGTTGTCTTGACTGGTGATCTGCTCTCCTGATAGCTCCAGCCAGGGCTTCTCCTGGACAGCCTGGGGCTAAAACCGCATGTGGTTGGATCCTGTTCCCAGCGTGCTGTGATCAGCCCTTTCTGCCCATCTGCCAGGCTGCCTTCAGCAAGAGCCTTGTTTCTTTGTCATTGTATGAGTTCTGGAGCTCTAAAATTTGTTTAGAGTCATATTTCGTAGGTATTTGAGGTGGTTATAGGGGGAGCCACGGAGTTCTCCTGTTTCTAAGCTGCCATCTTGACTCTGCACCTTTGTTTTTGAATTAATAGAAAGTTTGCTATACTATGTAATCAGAACCTTGAAAGCTGTTCACAGCAGCAGTCCTCTGGAAAGCTGCTCATGCTTGGCTTTAAAGTCTCCCAATTGTTCTTCCTATTATCTAATTATTCTTCCTGCCTCAAATGATCTGATAATACCCACCATATTGCTAAAAAAAAAAGTATTTTTCATAAAAAGGAAGGTTTGACAATGTAGTCATAATGGTCTCCTTCCTGTTCCTCTAAAATTACATTTCATCTCTCATTGCTACTGCATTTGTCCCACATTCTTAAAATGTTCTCCCTCCTCACATCTGCTTCTTGGAATCCCTGTTTTCCTTAGAGACTTGGCTCTTGTGCTGTTTTCTATATGAGACCTTTCACAATATCTCCTATAATTATCCTCTTCCCCATTAAAGTTACATTTTATCTGACTTGCATGTATTTTGTATATATTTACATATTTGTCATTTCTTCCATTTAACATAAGCTTTTGGAGAAGATGGACTCTCATTTTTGTTTTTGTATTCCCAATACATTATAATGCTCACTCAAAGTAGATGCTCAGTAAATATTTGTTGATTAGTTGGTAGTGATTTTTATGTTATGATCATCATAAACCAGATGTCATAGTACCTAGACTGGTGGACCTGAAGCCAGAAAGACTTAACTTCCTGATTTCAAATATGGCATCAGTTATTATCTGTGTTACCCTGGGCAAATTACTTAAACCTATTTGCCTCAGTTCCTTGTTTATAGAACATGCTAGAAAAGGAAATGTCCAACCACTCCAGTATCTTTGCCAAGAAAACCTAAATGGGATCACAAAGAGTCAGACACCATTGAAACAACTGAACAAAAACAGCATCATAAATGCTTAAGGAGAAATGTTCAAGGATACCAAGAAATCAAGTTTTTCATTGTTTCTCAGTTTATACCAACTCATTTTAACGTCTAATACCTTAACATCTTTTCATTTTGTTGCAACTTCCATATGTCCTATGGTTTCATCTGTAGCAAGTACATCAAAACTGATGTAGACTTTCCAGTAATGTATTGACCAAGTTGTTTAACAATGATCAGTAATTTGACTATAATTTGATAATTACACTTTAAAAAATAAAATGAACAGAAAATTTAAAATCTATGTTTCCCCCTGTAGAAATCTGCCCCTTTCTTATAATTCTGTCATTATCTCTGTAAAAGCAGAATGAAATTGCCAAGGACTAAGAACCATTTTGTACATTTCTTATTTCATATATTGCCATCACTAACTGCCACTTCCCCATCAATTTAGTCAATAAATTAGTCAGTGAATGTGTAGTAAGCATTTGTTGTGTGCCAGGCACTGTACTAGAATTTAGGGATTTTAGGGATACAGACAAAGGCAAGAAAACATGGTCTCTGCCCTCACAGAGCTCACGTTCTAATAGCAGAGATGAAAAAAATTGTACGTGCAAAATATATAAAGAATAATACAGGACCTGGTATCAGGAAAAACCTGAGCTCAAATTCAGTATCAGACACTTATTAGCTGCATATTCCTGGGCAAATCAGTTAACTTCTCTCTGCCTCAGTTTCCTCAACTGTAAAACAGGAATAATAATAGTACCTATCGCTCATTGTTGCTGTGAGGATCAAATGAGATAAAAAGAACTCATGGTTACCTTCATTATATAGTCTGACATTGCTGTAAAACATTTGTGGAGGCTTTTGGTCTTTCTGGCAAAATAAACAAATTCAAAAAGTCTCCTTGGATCCAAAATGCTCAGTATTATACTGAATTTCACTAAATAGCAGATGGTGTGATGGTGAGCTATCAGTGTCTCACACGTGCATGCAGTTTCTTCTCTAGTTACAACACAGTTCCATGAATATCACAAAGGATATGAATGGCTACAGAAGGAAAATATTCTCTATTAATATTAGTAATTTTAGTACTGTGGAAGCATCCTCCCATGGATGAAAATTCCTCAGGAACAAGGATATCACAGCACAAAAGATAGTGGAATCTAGAGCATAGCAATACAGTGGTTAGGTAGGTTCTTGAAAACTATCCTAGGATAACAATACGATTCCTTACAAAATAGTTTTAGATTTTACTGCAACCTCATCACTAGTTTAACCTCAAAGTAGTTTGGCCAGCATTTTGTATAGCTTTATTTGCTATCTGGTGTAAAAGGAAAATCCTAAGTTCATGCCCTTAAACCCAATTCAACCCTATGTTTGCTTGCAAAGAAATCTCTGTCATTGAGCAACACCTCCAAGCATGTTCATTCTCTCCTCCAATCATACCCAGAACCTCAGAACATATGTTATTTTTTATATACTTACATAATTAACCACAAGCATGTTAGTACACATTTGATCATGCAAATTACCTTTAGAGGCAAGCCCTAAAACTCACTTCTCCACCTTACAGGACTTACATAGTAGCCTCATCTCCTCTCCCTCTTATGTCATTTTCCCTACTGAGTTATTTGGTCACAACTAATTTTCTTTAAGGTAATTTTTCTTTTTGCCAAAGTGAATTTTCAGACAAGTAGGAAAGACTCTGTTTTCTTTAAGATTCAATGTTCATAAAATTTAGTTCCTAGATGATAATAATATCACTTTGGACTATCTATTGCCATTTACATACAGAAAAAATGTATTTCAATAGACTTAATATTCCTATAGTAGTAGTAGTAATAGTAGTAATAGTAGTAGTAGTAGTAGTAGTAGTAGTAGTAGTAGTAGTAGTAGTAAAATAAATCATTTAAATATTACTTTACTTATACTTTATATATATTACTTTGAGATGCATACAGTGGTTTTACATATGTTAACTCATTTAATCCTCAAAACAACTGTGTGAGGTGCATATTATTCCCGTTTTACTCGTGAGGAAATTGACAATTATGACTTGTCCAGGGTCACATAGCTACTAAGTGTCTGTAGCAAGATTTTAATTTGTATCTTTTTGACTCCAAGTGCAATGTTCTATCTGTTAGTTATTTCTTAAGAAACAAAACCAAAAACAAGCAAGAAAACAACAAAAAAGAACATATACTAAGGTTTTTATCTTATTCTAACAAATAGCAACAGCACAAGCTTATGAATATACCATAATTTTCTCCAATTTAGATCTCCTAGTAATACTATAACTAATATATCGCACTCCTTGGTCATGCTGAATTTTACTTATGTGCTTGCTTAAAGAATGAGGAGGAGGAAGAATTGTTTGCTTTGGACAATCAGGAATAAAGAAATAAGAAATGAGAAATCTGAAACATGAAAATATTTCAAAGGTGAAAGAAATGATGAAGAAATAAAAGAGGTTTTCATAGACTTAGATCACTAAGGCACCTTTGATATCATCTAGTCCAGCCTCTCTTTTTACAGGTAAAGAAATCCTGGCCTTAATGAGATTAAGTTACTTTCTCTGAGTCACCTAGGTAAAATGAGCAGGGATCAGATTTGACCTCCAACCATCTGAGGTCAAATCCAGTGCTCTTCCTACTTTTCCATCCTGTCTCTTTTGTATATGCATATAATTGGAGAAGCAGCATAAGAGTATGATTGTACTTGGAGCCAGGAAGACTTGGGTTCACATCCTACCTTGGATCCATATTAGTTCTGTGATCCTGAATAAGTCACTGAACTTGGACATGAGCCCTCATTTGTGGAATGAAAGAGTTGAGAGCGTTGGTGTCTCAGGTCCCTTCCAACTCTAGAGCTACGGCCCTTTATAAAACTGAAAACAGTATAGCATAACATGTGAAAGGTCAGTTGACCTCAGTGATGCTATGCTGCTAAACTCTCTTTCCATCTGAATCTTCTCCTGAACTTCTTCCAGACTTTCAACACCCCCTCCTCAGGGATGTGCTAGTAAATGTGCTTGCAACTTAATGCTCAGAAAAAAAAAAAGTATTCCCAACATTTTTTTAAGTTTAAAACTGAATAATTAACATATTCTTTTTCACTTTCATAAATTTATACAATAAGAAAGTAATTCCAGCTCTGATTTGTAGTAGTGATTTTGAGGCATACATGCTCAAAATGAAAATTTATTAATCTGCTATCTCAAGCTAGTTTAATGGGCTCTACCACATCCCTGCCCCTCACCCATTTCTCTTCTCTTTTCCTTGAAGACGTTTTTTGGCTCTCGCACCATTGAACATCCCTGAATCTCCAGCCTTCTTTATTACCTCCATTCCCATTCACTCTACTCCTTGTTTTCCTTGTCAGCTTCAGTTACATCATCCAGCCTGTTCACTTCAAGTCTCCATATTTACTTGAAGAAGATAGATGTTAGATCATTCCAGAAGCAGTAATTCATCAATACATTTATTAAATACCTTCTGTGTGCCAGTAGACACTGTTCTAGATGATAGGCATATAAAGACAAAATGAACATTTCCTGCCTTTGAGGAGCTTAGGTTTTTTTCTCCCATCTTGGGAGGAAATATTTACATGAGTAAATATGCAGAGAATTCATACACAATACATGGAAGGTAATTTTGGGAGGTAGAGTAGCAGCAGCTGGGGAGATCAAGAAAGGCTTTATGTAAAAAAAAATAATGCTTTGGTTGAGTCACAACATAGACACATTTATACTAGTCATGATTGTGCATTTCTCAGACAGACATATGGCAATGGTGAAATAGATTATTTTTCAGGTTTCTGCTTTTATCCTTGATATTATTTTTGGTACAGATAAAGTCATATTTTAATCAAGCTATTGAAATACCATTTGTTTTTTAAGAGTCTCATTTAAATGGAATATTCTTTTGATTGCCAAGGGGGAGAGTTGCAGGAGTATAATGCCTGATCCCTGATCTTAGTGAACTTTCAGGATCATCAGAAAGAGAAAATTAACAAACGAAACAACCAACGGCATGACCGTACATCATGAAGTGGTGAATGGGGCAATAGAGTATCTAAGTCCAGCAGGTATTTAGTGCGAAGGAGATCAGTGAGACTAGGATTCATTAGGAAAGGTTTTCATGAAGGATGAGATGGGACTTGAGTTGGACCTTAAAGTCTAGGTATTATCTGAGTAAGTCAAAGGGAAGGAGGAAAGTCTCAAAGAGGTTAAACAGTATATTCATAAGCACAAAGGCACACATGAACATGAAGTAAGTGTGTGTGTGTGTGTGTACATGTGTATGTGTGTGTGTGTGTTCACTAAAAAATGGGGAGACTGGTTGTTATGGGAATCTGAAGATCTTCCCTGCCCCTAGGCCCTTTATTAAAGTGGCTATGTGACCCTGAGGACCCTTGGATATTTGAAAGTATACTCTGTTCCCTAATAGGCTGAATGTGGTCATGTGGAGCCTGTGGCGCCAGGCTTGTTTTCCAGGAATGCCTGTGCCTTGGTAGCTTTGTGATTGGGCAGTGGGTCTAG
>JAQQSU010005486.1:0-13788 GCA_028627135.1 Pseudochirops cupreus | reverse complement strand
GCTTATCTCCCCCTTTCACAATCTGCCCTCGCAGCTGCTGCTAATCCGCTCACTTGAGAGGCTCCTCCACTCCTCCCATCCAGCCACCCCTGGGGCACAGCTGGGGCTTCAGGCCAGGTTGGATTTCGGTTCGCAGTGCTGATATGGTTCTTCGTAGCCGAGCTGACTTTAGTGGGAAGTATCTTTGTGTGCATTTTGGAGTTCTAGGATTGGTTTAGAGTCCTGTTTTATGGGTATTTTGGGGTGGCTATGTGAGAGCTGTGATATGTTGCTGCTGCTACGCCGCCATCTTGGCTCTGCCCCCCCTCATTGGACATTTCAAAATAGATGCCCTGGTGGTATCTCCAATTCAAAATGTCTAAAATTGAACTCATTACTTCCTCCCACTCCAAATCCTTCTCTCCTCCAAACTTCCCATTTAATTGAAGTTATCATCATCCTTCTAATCTCCCAGGTTTGGAAAGAATGATTCTAGACTCATCATTCTTCCTCACCAGACATACCTGTTCAGTTATCAAATATTGTTCTTTCTCTCTGTACAATTATCACATCTGACCCTTTTTGGTTTTTATTATATAGCTGCCTTTTTAAGTTAGGCTCTGGTCCAGATTATTGCAATAGCTTCCTAATTGGTCTCTCTTCTTTAAGTCTCTTACTACTCCACTCCTCCCTATGTGCTGCTGCCAAAGTAACTTTCCTTAGGCATAGATCTGTCCATGTCAGTCCCCTACTCAATGAACTCTAGCACATTCTCCTGATTCTAGGAAATGATAAAAATTCCTGTGTAAAGGCTTCTTCTCTAAAGAAATAATATTTATTTTCCCCATTTACATGTAAAAATAATTTTTAACATTTGTTGATTTTTAAAAATGTTTTGAATTTCAAATTGTGTCCCTCCTTCCTCTTTCCTGTCCCTGAAATAGCAATTTGATATAGGTTATACATGTGCAGTTGGATAAAGCATCTCCTTATTAGTCATTTTGTACAAGAAGAGTCAAACAAAAAAAGAAAGAAGGAGAAGAAGGAAGGGAGGAAGGAAGTAAAAAACAAAGAAAGAAAGAAAAATCATATGCTTCAGTCTGTATTCTGACATCAGTTCTTTCTCTCCAGGCAGACAGCTATTTTCATCACGAGTCCTTAGGGATTGTCTTGGATCATTTCATTGCTGAGAAAAGCTAAGTCATTCACAGTATTTCACCATATAATATTCTTGTTACTGTATACAATGTTCTCCTGGTTCTTCTTACTTTACTTTGTATCAGTTCATGTAAGTCCTTCCAGGTTTTTCTGAAATCATCCCTCTGTTAAATTTCAAAGCCCTTCACAACCTGGCTCCAACCCATATTTCTACCATCACTGGAAGTTATTCACTGTCTTGCATCCTGTGATCCAGCAAACTGTCCTCTCTGTTACTCACACAAAATATTTTCTCACCTCTGTGCTTTTGCATTAGCCATCCTGCATTCTTGGAACGTGCTCCTTCCTTGCCTTTGTCTGATAGAGTCCCTCTCTTTCCTTACGGCACAGCTCAGACACCGTCTTCTGCATGAACACTTTCCTGATTACCACCAACTGCTAGTGCCCTCCCTCCCAAACTATGTATTTTAATTTTCTATAAATTCATATCTTTTCATCTGATACTTACGCTCCATATGATTATCTGTGCAGTTATTGTCTTACCCATTAGAATGTACAGTTCTTTTAGAATAGAGATTATTTTATTCTCTTTATTTGTATAGCTATGTTTGCCAGTGCCGGGTACGTGGTGTTTGCATAATAAATGCTTGTTGATTTATTTATATAGGTTTGCCAAGCACTTTACATATATTATTTCACCTAATCCTCTTAACTCTATAACGTGGATGCTATTATTAACCCTATTTTACAGATTATTTCCATACATGATTTCACTTTATCTTCATAACTCTTCTGTGAACTAGGTGGGGCAGGGATCATTATTCATTTATTTAAACTGAGATCACTGAAATTCAGAGAGTTGAAGAGACTTGTGAAATTGAAAGCACTAAGTGGATGAACTGGGACTCATAACTAACTGCAAGTTCAGTACCCTTTCCACTATCCCAGTGTCCTAGATTCCAGGGGCCGATTCTAAGAATTGGAAAGAGTATCATTTTCTCCTACTCTTTCCCTAATAGATCATATTAAGCATTCCTTAAATGGCTAGTTATATGATAAATGCTAAGATCATAGCTCTACAAGGTGAAAATAAAAGGCAACATACAAACTTCTAAGATATTTCAGTGAGGTTTATTGAAAGATATGGTACAATTGACTATATCACAGAGTTTAGGGAGTACAAAGACTTCCAGGATCCCCTTAGGCATTAGGACTCTGGACTTGAAAGTGACCTTCCAGAAATGCATTACTGCCAACCTGTTGACCTAGAAAATCACTAATTAACACTATCTGGATTGCATTGTATTTTTATTTACCCTGTGAAGCATTTCCCAATGACATTCAGTAGCATGCAGCAATTGCTTGATACCTCTGAAATTTTTCTAGTCTAATACCTTCATTTTATAGATAGAAAATGGAGGCCCAGATTGTAGAGTACTTGGACCTATGTCGTCCATTGACATGCAAATACACATGCTAGTATCTGGGCAAGAGTCACAAGACTAATTTTAGGTAGTATTACAGTTCGAAGCTGGTTTGTTCTTGCTTATATGTAGCACAATCTTACCTCTGGTGTTGCTTAGCAATAAACCCTTATTTAATAATCTATTCTTGAGAATTTGGAGTGTGTTAATTGGCCAGGATATACATGGCTGAGCTGGTGGAAACTATTTCTGAATTCATGATTTGTCATCTGGGCAACTTGTCCTTGGAACACACTCAGTGTCTTCAGTCGCCTTAGACACAAACGACAATTATCTGAAGGGAGACGGAGAGGTAGGTGACTATACTGGACAGTTTCTTTTAATTAGGCTAGATAGCCATCACATAAAGAAGCTGCAAGATGGTTATTATTTCAGGGAAAGCATAGTAAAGGTGCTAATAAATATCCTGAGAACGGTCTTGACAAAGCTCCCATAATCTTAGAATGGCAGAAAAAAACCCATCAATTCTTCTTGAAAAAGTTACAGAGGGAAAGAAAAAAAAAAGCCTTTGAACTTTTAGTATATAAATCATGAGAGTACGAGAAATTCTACTACGATGAAAACCATTAACTCTTAACAAGCAAAAAAAAATACATATATATACATATATATATATATATATATATATATATATATATATATATATATATATATATATATAATCAGCTGTAGTCAATTCAAATGTTTGTTCTATTTAAGAAAGCAGTTTCCAAAAATGGAGATTGAATTTTTGACCTCAGTACGCATTAAGTGGTAAATGGACCAGTCCCATACAGGGTCTTGATCCGTCGTTTAGCCTTATTTCTACAGGAAGAAATTCAAATGCAAGTAGTATGTTGAACTGTGACCTGGGTCATAGCAGTCATATAAGTTCCTGGCCAATATGAAGTCTGTCAAGGACAATCTGGTGATCTCCATATTGGGTTTTTTTTTTTTTTCTGTTCAGTTGACTGTTAGTGATGGTTGGTCGAGTAAATAACCCAGCCAAAATAACCCAGCCAACGCAAGACTCTTCATTTTCCCTAGCTTCATGTGGCAGATGTGTCCTGATGATAATTCCTACTTGTATCAGTCTCCTCTCTATTCCCACTGCCACTCCCTCCACTTCCTACCCCACTCAGGGCCATGGTATCATGGTGTCATTCACCTGGCCTTGTACATTAACTTCTAATAGGACCTTCTGCCTCCATTTTCTCTAATCTATGTTTCTGATTCATGGAAGGTCAACCATATCAATCCTTTGCTCAGAAACTGTCAGTGGCTCCCTATTGCCTACTGAATAAAGTTCTAAATCCTTTTAAGTTCCCTCTGAAATTAGATGGCGTTCAAAACCCTTCACAATCTAGTACCATCCTACATATAAAACCTTATCTCATTCTACCCCAATGCCTCACACCATGTCCTCAGCGCCTGTAATAACCTTATACCACACGGGCATCAAATGGCATTTTTCTTTCCCTTCTTGTAGGTATTATTTTTATTTCAAAGAGCTATAATTGATGTATTTTAAAGTATGCAAAGAAGTTAACCTATATTATGTCTTTTAAGCCTCACAACAACCCTGAAAAGTAAATCCCATTTCCCCATTTTACAGATATGGCTCCTCAATTTTAAGCTTTATGAGGATACGGATCCCATTCTCTTTAAATTTGGTGCCAGTATTTACCAGTCTTCTGCATACAACAGGTGCTTGATTAATGTCAGCCGAATTAAATTGTCATCTACACGTTCCTTTTTCTAGGCAGTCTGGTGGGTGCAGTAATTGAAATAGTATCTATTTTGTCTTGCTCTGTGTTGACCCATCATTTGAGTCATTATGAGGAAACCTCTGGGATTCCCTGTTGATACTCATCGTGTCCTTTATGGGCCAATAGCCTATACCAAACAGGCGAATGACCAAAACCCAAAATGATAACAATATAATTCCTTCTACACTGTTTATAAGGATGTGATAAAACTGTTCCCACGCTGCTCTGTTATTGAAGTCTGGCCTCTCTACCTTGTTCTCATATGGGGAAAGTGCTTTTTACACATTTTTACTGCTTACTCAGAAGGCAGCCAGAAGTGAGCCTTATGCCCTAACAAACAGATAATGCACGGTCACTGAGAGAAGACAAAGCATGAATTCTAATAAAAATAGCCTTCTGCTGATGTGATAAATAGTTGAGGGAAAGCTCCAGGGCTTGAAACACAATAAAAATCATCCCACCCACATTTGCAAGGATACCTGGTGCTCCCTGCTTGGGCATCATGTCATAAAACCTCTTTAAAACCTTGTTAAATTGTTGTTTTAAGAGAGTTTGTTCCAGTGAGGATACACACTCTTTTAGAAATCGATCCAGAGGCCTCAAATTATCGTCTATGACTGAGGATGCAAAGAGGGGTAGTGGAAAAAGACCAGAATTGGGAGACAAGGACCTGAATTTCAAATGTTGGTTCTCCTACCTACTAATTGTTCTGGACCATCACTTAGTCTTTCTCTGTCTCAATGTCCTCATGTGTCAAGTGAATCAGACTTAATGATCTCTGAAGTCCTTTCTGGTTCTAAATCTAGGAAACTCCGAAAATAGGAGAAGGTTGGATAGATGACCTCTGAGGGTCTTTTCAGCTTTGGAAGAACAATGATGTTATGAACAAAAACCTTCTTTTTAATGTATTGCTGCCAAGGGGGTAGTTTCCACTTCTCGTCAGAACTGCTATATCAAGAACATGTATGAGTTCTTCAGAACAAGAAGAAAATAGCAGGAAAGTCATCTACTCATTGGAAAAAATTAAAACAAAGGTTTTGTGTTTTCTATTGCCTTGGGGGGATACACATGGGTGTTATTTAAACAGAAGGAACCTTAAATATCACGTAGCTCAACTTCACTTATTTTATAGATGAGGGGACAAAGACTGAAAAAAATGACTTGCCCAAAGTCACGCAGTTAATAAGTAGTTGAATCATGAATCCAACTTAGACCCATTGACTCAAAATGCAGAGATTTCCCCAATGTACCACAGCTTCCTAGCTTTTGTCCTCCTTTATTCCCCTATGTATATTTCTGTCCCATGGATAAAAGACAGTGAAGGAAACTAAGAAGGAATAGAGCAATTAGAAGATATTTTTAATGAACTCCAACAGCCTGAGTAGGAGATTGTTGATCAGTCAATAAACCTTTATTGTACACTGAAGTGCCAGACACCATGCTAGACACTGAGGAATACAAAGAAAGACAAAATAAAACAAACAAAAATCATGATTCTGCTCTCAAGGAGCTCACAATCCAGCGGGGGGAGGGTAGATGACTCGCAAACAACTACATAAAAAACAAGTTATACATAGGATAAATTAAAGATAATCTCAGGGGAGCCATAGAAAATCCACTATTTGTATTTGTTAATTGAGAAAATACATACTGACAAAAAAACCCCCACAGTGAAATCAGGAATGTTTTTAAATGAATATGTGTTTATTCATCAAAACATCATCTATAGCCATTTTAAAATGTAATACATAAAGATGACGTATTTGTTCTACAGAAGGTATGTTTGTAGGGGCAGGTAGGTGGTACAGTGAACAAAGCACTGGCCCTGGAGTCGGGAGAATGTGAGTTCAAATTTGACCTCAGACACTTAACACTTACTTGCTATGTGACCTTGGGCAAGTCACTTAGCCCCAATTGACCTTCCTTTAATCCTCCAAAAAGACAAAAAAAAAGGTGTGTTTGTTTATATATGGATTCAGAAACACCCTGTATAGCTTCATGGCCTTCCACAGTGTCATAGTACACAAGTTGGGAACCATGGTTTTTAAGCTATAATTTTCTTTAATAATGAGACCAAATTTTAACATAAAGATGGCATAGGAAAAATGCAAAAATTTTATTAAACCGCACTTTTGATTTAAGATTGGTCTTTAACCCATGGGGCCATAAGTAAAGCAGCTCCATCCATCTAGTGGTAGCTTATCTAAATTGCATATTTTTTTGCAATTTCTATTCTAATTGTGAGCTACCTTAAATAAGTAAATGAATAAATTCAAGTCATAACCAACAACGTTTTGAGTGAAAACCTGATTACCAAGTTGCCAGTAACATCATGCACTAATCAATACAAAGATTCAAGGGAGGCGTTGAGTAAGAAAATCCAATCCCCCAAACATGACACAGGAGTTAATGGGTTGTAGGAATGTCAAAATGCCTTTCTGAGGTTATTTCCTGTTCCGACTCTTCTAGGTACATATCCCTGCTAAACTCTGACTGCTCAAACTTCTCAAGCATTAATTATATTTTTAAAGTGCCCTACCTCACTATTTTCAAGATAATTTGCTATTTGTTTTTTGAACCAGACATATGATTTCATTGGTGTAAAGAACTCCAGGTGCAGAAATTCTCTCCACTAACGTGGGTCAGCAACTATTTTGCAACTTACTGTCTTGGAAAGACCCAGAGCTTAAGTCATTTGAAAAATACTTTTCAGGGCAGGTTTAAAACTAAGTAGGTGAAAATTATCTATAACATACTCTTAAAATCTCAAGATAGTTTGTAGTTCTTGTCAAAATACAGTTATTTGAATACTATAATCTTGATTTATATGAAAATAGGATTGCAGTGTTTTCCTACTGGAAAGAACCTTAGAAATCACTTAGTCCAGCACTCTATTTCACCTACAAAGATCTGAGGCCAAGATGGGTAAAGGGCTTGTAACAGTAATGGTAATCTGAAGATTTTCCCTGCCTCCAATAGGCTGAATGTAATCACATGGAGCCTGTGGTAGGATGAGTTTGCTGAAGGATGGAACAGAACCCACAGGAAGCTGGGAGTCAAAGCAGTTAGAGACAGAGGGAGGAGAGGATGCATTCAGGCAGGCAAATAGGCTTGTAAGTAAATGTTTGTTTGTGGGAAGGCTAAAGGATGATGTGGCTTCATGCTGTGTTGTGGTGTATTGACTCCTATGTTGCCATCATGGGATTTGATTTCCTGGTGTGGGATTTGACTCTCTGGTGTCTGAGTAGATGTTTTGCTTCTCTCTTCTATATGGAAAGTCTGTTATATTTTGCAATCAAGCAATTTGCCAGCATATTTACAGTGCCATTAGTTCTGTGAATATTGTGTTGGTGCTACAGGGCCTTATCTAGCCATAGAGCTTTGTACTGGTAGAATCCAAACTAGAACCCTGATCTACTGACCCTCAGTGCTGGGTTCCTTTTATTTATTTAATTATTTATTTCTTCTTTTTGCTCTGCCTAGGAAACTGAGTAAGGCACATTTGCTCTTCAGAATGTCAACTCTTAACTTTCTGAGGATGGAAGAAGCAGCTCTTAATTATTTTGTATGATACCCAGGTATGTATCGGGGCATATTTCTTTGATGTCTCCTCTTTCAATGATATTCTTCTATAGACCTCTGTTTTGTCAAGTCACATGTGAAATCTATTAGTAGATACTGATCACTGACCCTACACTTTAACACTCAATATATTCATTTATTTGCTATTGAGATGTGAGCAATTTTGTTAGTTGTTTGGAATTGTATCAATAGCTGCTTCTATTCTTGCTTGGATAGATTTCTCAGATCTTAGACTCAGTGTGGGTCTTTCAATGGTGGCTCTTGTTTCCTTTCTACTTTTCTTTTTTACTTTGTGAATCCGTCTCTTGGTTTTAGTCCTACTTTTAGAGGTATATCACTGCATACATGTCCCTTGCTCCAGTGTTCCAATAGTTAGTCTTTTTGACCAAATTCAAAGACGTGTCTGGTCTCCCAACCTTTCACTTTCCTGGTATATTCTGCCCCTTTGTGCCAGGAATACAGTTCTGATAGCCCTCTGCATTGTTAATCGATTTTTGCTCAATTAGAAGATCTTTCCCATCTATTAATAATGATCTGTCTAAGTCATATGGAAGCCTGAGTCACATGAGCCTGGGGAAGGAAGAGCTTGCTGAATGGGTAGAGCAGGAAGGGTGGAGCAGGGCTGAGAGGAAGTTGGTCAGAGTAGTTAGAGCTGAGAGGAAACAGGCAGCAAGCTGTGAGTGATTTTTTGTGGGAAGGCGCTAGCAGGGGGAAGGCTTTGGGATGGCAATGCCCTCTGTATTGTTATTTTGTATAGATTTCTTTGTTGCTATAATAGATTTGATTTTCTGGTGTTGGAATTTGGCTTTCTGGTGTTTGAATTAATGTTTTGGTTCCATCTCCATGTGGAGAGTCTGTTATATTTTGTAATTCAAACCTGGGAATATACTTGCATATTCATAGTGGTTGCTGTGGGTATCACATTGGTGAAATAGCCCCCCAGGGCATTAGCATTTTAGCATAGGTATCCCAGAGACACAATGCTTTTTTACCCCATAGCAGTGAGTTTCTAATTGGCAAATTTCATTTACTTTGATTACAGAGTTTTGGTGAGGTTAGTTTCTGATCACACCGGGATAGCACATTCTCCCTCTGTGTAAAACTCTGTTGCTCAGAGAATAATACATTTTCATTGTAGAAGGCATTAATTGAAGTTGTAACGTATCATGGCTTTGAATTGAGTCTGAGTCAAATAATTTCCATCAATAATGTTCCTTCCTCAGTGAGTGATTCCATCACCTCTCTTGGCAGTCAGCAGCTTTGCCATGTAGTACTCCATGAATAATAATGATACAAGCATTTGCACCGATATTTCACTTCTTTTTATTTTAACGCTCTTTGTCACATTAACAAAATGATCCATAAATTTATACAACTTCCCATTTAAACCAAATGCTCCCATTAGGTTTCTGTACCCGATAGGAGGCAATTCATTATTTTTGGCAGCAGCTAAAATAGAGGCTATGTACAAAAAGAATATGGCTATACCCACTCTTGCTGAACAGCACCTGGAGGTATTTAGACAGATAATACTATATAGACTGTGGGTAGCAGAGAAAGCTAAAGCAGCACTATTTTCTCTGTAGTTCTATCTTGTTCCTGACTCTGGTTGTATTATAGCCACCCATGCTGTCTTTGACATTCCTTTCTGCTGAAGCAGCAAGGACAGTCCTCTCTAGTAATCCCTTTCACATTGTGACTTGCCCCATCATGGTTTCAATCTATTGTGGTTTTGATATGTCTCAGGTTGGCATAAGAAATTAAGTGAAAATTTTTTGAGTTTTCTGAAGCTGCAGATGACATATGAAGGTCAGCAGATGACACAGAAAAAGTTTAGAAATTCAGAAATGCATAAAATATATGTATAAAGTGTTTTTTCTTAACATTGACCTACATATCACCTATGATCAAATACTTAACCCAAATTTTACAATAAGGTACCATAAACGTCTCAGAAAAGAAAAAGAAAAAAATCTGACTTCTTTGCTGGTACAAAGGCAGGGCCAAAAAAATTTACACAGATGTTTATGCGATTCCTGAGGTGTGGAAGGGATGATTATGTTAGGGTAGGGTTATAAGAGATAGTTAACCTGAAGAACTGTCTTTTCTTTTACTAACCACCAGCAATAGGCCTTGTCCAGTCCTGAGACACCTCAGACTCAATTCACCTCCTGCCTAAACTGAAACCTATAAAAGCTTTGTCCTTTTGTTTTTTTAGGGAATCTTCACCAATATGTGTGGGGCTTCCATGCTGGTGAATTCAATAAACCCTCATGGGTTTGAGTTTGAGTTTGGCTTTGGTTCTGGCTTGTTTTGGCAGTGATTGTTTTATCCACAAGATGGAGAAGCAAAAGACCTCATGGAAAGGGCAATTCCTTCTCCCTACTACAGTTCACATACCCTGCTGACAGTTGGAAGAAGTGTCTTGAGCCTGGGGATTGAAAAAAGAAACACAAAACCAGAAATGGTACCTGCCCTCAAGGAACTTATATTCTGGGGAATGAAAATTGGTTAAAGGGGAACAAGTAATATGTCCACAAAAAAAGTAATTTCAGGGAATATTGTGGGGGAGGAAGAAGAATATTAAGAAGTGGGGGACCACCAGAAGAATTCTGAGTAGGAGGTAACACATGAGGTAAGCCTTGAGGGGAAGCAGGGAGTCCAAGAGGAAGAGGCAGAGAGGGAGAGAGAGCATGACTGACGTCTTAGACAAAGACATGGAGGTGGGAGATTGAATATTGGGTGTGTAGAACAATAAGGTCAATTTGACTGGAATGAAGAATGCATGGGAAAGGGTGCTTGGAGCCAGCTTGTGAAGGGCTTTAAATGCAGAGCCACAGTTTTTATATTTTTAATATATATATTTTATAACTTATTATATTTTCGAGCCAAAAAAAGGAGCCAGTGACATCAGAGACCCAGTAACTTCTAATATGATCAAAGACCTATTTCATTTTTGGACTGGTGAATGGAGTCTGTACATGTGTACAACTTCTAAGATGGGCTTTAGGTTTTTGTTCCTAAAGATAAATTACACAGAATCGTTGCCATCAGTGATTATGATATTGAGTTAGTTCATTGAAATATTTTCCATATTTAAGAGAATAGGTTGTTAAACATTTACCAGCATAGCCCTGCTGTTGACTTTCTAATGAATACAATGAAATTTTAGTATTTTACTGCTATCAAGTCATTTCATGTAATTTAGTTCTATTTCCCCAGATAGATTGTAAGTTCTTTGTAGAATGAGACCAATTCTTGTGAATGATTAAGGCAGGAGGCAACCTGGGAATATAGAAAGGCTTTTTTCTTTGATCCATGGCATGTCACCAGTAATGAAAGTTCTATGTTGAACAGAATGAAAATGACTATCCCATTCCTGATGAAATCCATTTAAAAAAACTCTGCTATTATGACTCTCTATGACCAAGTGGCACCATTGTCTCTGAGGCCATATGGCTTTACATCTAATAGAATTGTGCCATGAAATTGTAGCTTGTATATTTGGATTACAATCAAACTTTTTGGACAGACTCAATCTTCAGGAAACCAGGAAATTCATAGTAAACAGTGTTTTAGTTTGGTTTAGTTGTTTATTTTGAGAAAAGTGAAAGAATGAGAAATACTGAAAATATGAAAGCAAAGTGAGAGAATTTCCTTCCCCACAGTGAAGGCTGATGGCAAACATGGGTGGCAAAGCAGTTGATGTACAGAGTTCAAGGAAGGAAGGGAAAAGACCCCTTGAAAACATTTGAGTAGGGCTAAGGTTGTTTGCATTGGAGGGAGGGTGAAAAGAATTAGGGTAAATGTGATAGAAATTAGGAAGACTTATTTTTGTGATGAAACATCTCTGGGATTTATTTTACCCCCTGCCTCCTGCTTTTAATAAAGAGGGATCACATGAAAAACCCTTATGTTGTTTCCATTGAGAGATTTTATGCATATAAAATGACATTTGGAATTGGATATGGTATTTGGAATCAGAAAGCTTGTTCAGAATGCAAGAAAACACAATTTTCAATTTGTGAGTTGTTAATAAGTTCTATCTGGAAGCTGAGATTAAAAGGATAACATGGTATTCCATAGATGGCCCCATCTAAGAGAGTTTCCTTAAATCAAGAGCTCTGGACAGGTCTTTCAGAATTCCAATGGTTATTTCCTTATCAAATAACCTCAAAAATAACAGTGTATGTGGTGGAGTCAGGAGACCTGGGTCTGAATCCCGACTGATGCTTATTAGCTGTGTGACCCGTTTGACTCACTAATCATTGTGAAATTTTAATGATGAAGCTTGACCTCATTGAAGAGGAAAGAAAATTTACCTGTCTTTTCTGCAGAAGTGAGGGACTATGAATGTGGCACACTATATGTATTGTCGGGAATGGTCAATATATTTTCTCTTTCTTTTTTGTTCTTTGCTGGGATTGCTCAGTGAGTAGGGAATGGGGAGAAATGGATGTGGAAATTAAGGTGATGTTAGAAATAAAAGATATGAATATTTTTAGAAGACTTAGGAGTCGCTATTACTATGTCTGACTTTAGTTTTGCTTGAGGGATGGCTTTCATATCAAGGTGGCCATGGTAGACCAAATCTGAATTTAGCCCTAACTTTTAGATCTCATTGACTGACAGATCAATTTAATATAATGGCTAAGGCCTTTTCAGTTGTATGAATAGAAAACATTAACAATATGCACTAAAATCTGAACCTAATTTATATTCCTAGGAAACAGATGCAATTCACTCTAAAAATGTAAATAGAATCCTGGAGCTTAAAGAGAGTTCAGAAATGATCTAATTTAAGTCCCTTATATTATTGATGAGGAAAATAAAATTCAGAGATGTCAAGCAATTCATCCAATGTTACCTACTTAATTTAGTAGAAGAACTAGACTCAAACCTTGGTCTTCTGCTTTCCATCTCTACTTCATTCAACTATTTTTAGTAATTTTTGTCTTTACCAAAGCTGAGAGGAGCAAGCATACAACTAATTCTTTGCATCTAACCTTAAAACAGGACATAGTTTTAACTTGTGGAATGGTATCACAATAAGTCAGAGGACCTGAATTCAGACTCTAGAACTGCTTATTCCTTGTGTCAACTTAGATAAGTCCCTTTATTCTTCTGAAACTCAATTTCCTTATTTATAAAGGGAGGGTTTCACCAGAGGTTCTCAACCCGTGGGTTTTGTTCAGTTTGTAACAATGAAAATACATCCTGCATATCAGATATTTAGATTATGATTCATAACAGTAGCAAAATTACAATTATGAAGTAGCAACAAAAATAATTTTATGGTTGGGGGTCACCACAACATGAGGAACTGTATTAAAGGGTCACAGCATTAGGAAGATTGAGAACCACTGGTTTAGACTAAGGAACCTTTGAGATGCCTTATACCTCTATATTTTATGTACTTCTCTGTGCATATTTATACCTATTCTCTTATAGCTGAAGGATAGCAAGCTGACCTTCCCCAGCAAAAACATAGCTGATATTGATGACAATGCTTTGTATCTGTTGTATCATGTGGGCATCACCAAAACACTTTGAAGTAGGTGGACAAGCTGATATTATTCTCATTTTATAAATAAAGGAACTAGGGGCAGAGCCAAGATGGCAGCATAGCAGCAGCAACACATCACAGCTCTCACATAGCCACCCAAAAATACCCATAAAACAGGACTCTAAACCAATCCTAGAACTCCAAAACGCACACAAAGATACTTCCCACTAAAGTCAGCTCGGCTACAAGGAACCATATCAGCACTGCGAACTGAAACCAGCCTGCCCTGAAGCCGCGCCTGTGCCCCAGGGGCGGCTGGATGGGAGGAGCT
>JAQQSU010005485.1:0-13788 GCA_028627135.1 Pseudochirops cupreus | reverse complement strand
ATCATGTGAATCAAGGCTAGATGATTGGAAAAGTAAACAAATGCAACTTTGACTATTTTATATGCTCAGCAATTCAAATCTGGTTTAATTGACTTTTTCCTTGAATATCCTGACTTGAACTGTTGTTTGGCTTCTTGTAGACAAAAATTAAATCAATTCTGGGAAGAAAGCCAACCTGGAATTTTGAATTGGTCAAGCTCAACAACTGGGTGGTTGACTGTGTTTTTCATGTACACCCAGTTGTTCTGGGGTCTAGAAGGCATGGTTGTATCACAGGGCAGACCATTTCTAGGCTCCTTGACAAGCAGACAGCTCCACCATTTTATTCCAGAGAAGCATGAAGACCTGGAGAGTTTTCGGCCCAACATTTTTTGTGATGGAGGACTGGACGACATAATGAGTTAGTTCTTGTCCAGCTCTAAGTCTATCATCATAGGCTCATGCAGCGAACATAAGCCTCATATTAACTCTTTTCACAAGATCACATGAGTTCAGAGTCAGAAGAAAATATATAGATACCCTAGTAGAACCTCTTATTTGTCCATTTGTGAAAATTGTGACTCAGAGAAAAGAATAGAATCTCTGAATTTGAAGGGATATCAGAAGCCATCCTTTACATTCTGTGTATGATTGAAAACACGTTATAAAAATGCAGCAAATAATTTGACTCAACAAACATTTATTACTGTGTATATCACACTTTGAAAGACCCTAGGGTTACAAATATATTAAACAAAATAACTCCTGCTCTCAAGGAAATTTCTCTCTGTATTTAAAACAAAATAAGTTCACAGTTATATTTATATTGTGGTTTGATATTTACAAAGCTTTACTCACAACATTGCTGTGAAATAGGTAGTGAAGCATTGTGATCCTCATTCTGAAGATGGAGAAACTGATGCACAAAACAGTGATATTATTTATTGGGTCACACAAAAAGTAAGTGTCAGAGACAGATATCAAACCCAAGTCTCCTGACTCTTAACGTAGGATACTTTTCTATTATACCATGGTAATATCTATGTTCCAAATGAAACCTATTAGGAATTAAATGATTCAAGAATCTTCTGTTCAATAGTGAACAATGTGCTTGACTAAGCATCAAAAGACCTGAGTCTGATGCTGACATTTTCTGGCTGTGTGACCCTGGGAAATTGCTTCCTTTCCTTGAACCTAAGACACCTCATCTATAAGAACACCTGACTCTGCCCATTACTCACTTTGTAGTTCTGGACAAATCACTCAAAATCTAAGTGCTTCAGTCTCCTCTCAACTAATATCTGCATTACCTACTTCACAAAATTGTTTTGAGTAGCACATGTTTAAAAGCCATATAGTACTTAATTAAAATTGAAGTTTTAGTTAGGTCCAGGGTCATACTATAGGTCCCTTTCAGGATGAAAATTCAACGTCTCCTCATTAGGAAGCAATGGAAAGTCCTAAGTTGTTCCCTTAGAATACTTTTCTGAGGGCAAGACATCCCTAATAAGAGAAGAAAAATTTACTAAGCTCCACAACGAGTGTCTGAGCCAATATTTAAGACAAGGTTTTTTGAGATTGTGTTCTATCTCTATGCACTATGCCAGGCTATGTTTACTGATAGCTTTTCTCAAGGCCCCTTTCACATCTTGGTTCCTCAAGCTATAGATCAGAGGGTTGAGCATTGGTGTGATAACAGTGTAGAAAACAGCAATGATCTTCCCCCCAGACCAGGAGGACTTAGACTGAGGACGCATATACATAAAGATGGCTGTTCCATAGAACAGAACCACCACAGTCAGGTGGGAGGCACAGGTGGACAATGCTTTGAGCCTTCCTGCTGCAGAGCGCATCCGGAGAACTGACAGGAGAATACGGGCATAGGAGATGACAATGAGAAGGAATGGAATGAAGACAATTATGATGCTAAAGATGAACACTACCAGCTCTGTCACAGAGGTGTCTGTACAAGCTAACCTCAGTACTGAAGGCACTTCACAGAAGAAGTGGTTCAACACATTAGGCCCACAGTAAGGCAAATTCAAGGTGAGACCATTAATCACCATAGAACTCAAGAAGCTGCTAGTCCAGGAAATGATGACCATGTGAATACAAGAGCGCCTGTTCATAATGACTGTGTAGTGCAATGGGGCACAAATAGCAACGTATCTGTCATATGCCATGACACCCAAGAGGATACATTCAATCATTCCAAAGGAGAGGGAGAAATACATCTGGATTGCACAGCCAGTGAAGGAGATTGTCTTTTTCTTTCCTACCATATTGGAAAGCATTTGTGGGACATTGGTGGTAGTATAACAGATATCTAGGAAAGACAGGTTGGTTAGGAAAAAGTACATGGGGGTTTGAAGGCGAGGTTCAATCTGGATTACTGTGATAATGATGAGATTGCCAAGCACTGTTAATAAGTAGAAGAATAAAAACATGATGAAAAGGATGAGTTGAACCCTTGATTGAGAAGAAAGACCCAAGAAAATGAATTCAGTCACAAAGGTTATATTTGCCTCTGCCATATTGGTTCTTCAGGCCAATTCAGCACCACCCAGAGGAAAAGGTAGCTTTCATCCAAAGGATTACTTAGTCCTACCTAGTTTGTAAAGGAAATACCCAACAGAACATTGTAGTCAAATAGTTTAAAAATAAGAACCCAAAGTGGACTTTTACTTTAGCAGTCTGCATGAAGAAGTTTGCCACAAATTTTGAGGTTTTCTTTCCCATTTTAGGGCTAGTGTTTTCCTGTCAAACTGTCAAAAATCAATATTTAATTAAATATATTTAACATTTTAAAATATCATATCATAAGAAGATGGGAATGTCCCACATAACTACTTTCTGCCCATCTTTCTCAAGTCTCTTCCCCCCGTGAAGCCTCCCCAAAGTGCATCTGCCCACATTCAGATTCCCCTTCTCTAAATCATTAGGTTGTTTGTAATGAGTTTCATAGAGTTTAACCCAAATGAAACGGTGAATAATATAAGATGGTATAAAATTAAATAAGTTTATTTCCCCAACCAGCTCATAAGCTCGGTGAAGACAGGGAATCTACTCCTTCTCTTGCATCTCTCCCAACACCTGAAATTACACATTAGTTGGTGCCCTAACATTTCATCTCCAGAAATGTGAAAGAACTAAGAGACAAACTTCCTGAAAACAGCCAGTGAAGTAGATTAGTAAATAGCTTCCAGTAATTCTTCCAAACATCAAGCAGTGTTTTGGATCTTGGAGGCTGCCATACAAAGGAACAGCTAAATGTGGTCATTTGTAAAGGGAATATATGTAAGAATTTTGAGCTCATTGCTGTGGAATCTTCTTCCACTGATGTATATCACCATTCCCATTTAATTTAATAGGTAAAAGAGAATTTTCTGAGGCTCACAGAGGTTCACTTGTCCATGGTCCCAGAGCTGGTGAATGTCAGATGTCAGTTTCAGATCCTGGTCTCACTAACTCCATTATTCATTAAGTGGCATTTCCTGTGTATCATCGACCAACAGCAACAATATAAGCCATGATAATAAAAACAGATGACATAAATAGAGTTTTCAGGTTGCCAAAGGGTGATCTATACATTAATTCACTCACCTTACACAAAAACTGAGTGAGGTACATATTACAGTTGCTGTTATTGTTATCCCCAATTAATAGATGAGAAAACTGAGGGTCGAAAAAATTATATGATCTGCCATTGGTCACAGACTTCATCTGTAAAGTGTACAGCCTCATAGGACGGTCTAAGAAAACCAGTTTGCAAAATTTAATGCATTATATATAGATGCATATTTTTGTTTTCACTTGGTTTTTAAGTAGAGTTAGTAAAAGAAAAAGAAAAAAAGTGTTTTTGTAGAGTTTTTTGTTTTGTTTTGGTAAGCCAAAATAAGCATTTGCTAGGGGGCACAATGGAGAGTGCTAGACATAGAGTAATGAGTACTTTAGTTCAAAACTTGCCTTAGACATTTACCAGCTGTGTGACCTTGGACAAATAATTAACCTCCTGCAGCCTCAGTTTTAGCATCTGAAAAATAGAGTTAACAATATCACCTGCCTCATAGGATGGTTTTGTAGAACAAATGAAATAACATGTGAAGCATTTGGCATACATTAAAGCACTGCATAAATGAAAGAAATTATTGTTATTATTAAGCAGTCTATGCATTTGAACACATGCATTTTACTAATTCTAGAAATATTCTAGAAACATTAGAAACAAGCTTGGTTCTCTTATTTCTCTTCTGTCAAAAAGAAGCAGGAATGCATAAACAGGAGTACAGAGAAGTGGGAAAGTTAAAGGAAAAGTCCTGAGAAATGGTTGCTGATGAGTTAGCAGGGGTGGGGAACCTGCATCCTTGAGGTCATATGTGGCCTTCTAGGTCCTTGGTTGTAGCCTTTTCGTTGAGTACAAGTTTTGCAGCACAAATCCTTTTATTAAGCAATTTGTTCTGTGAAGTTTGGATTCAGTCAAAGGGCTGCACTTGAGGACCTAAAGGGCCACTTATGGTCTTGAGGCCACAGGTTCCCCACCATGGTCTAATGGCAGGTTGTAAGAACAGCTATAATATAGGAACAAATATCCAAAAGAGGTATCATTATAATATGGAGAAGCACAATTACTGATATGCATAATGACATCAGTGTCATTAAGCAAAAGTTAAATTATATTCAATTTCATTCCTTCCTCCTCTCCCTTCTTCCTTCTTTTTTCCTCCATCTCTCCATTCTGTCCTTTATTTCCTTCCTTCTTCCCTTCCTCTTTTACTCCCTTCCTTTCCTAATATTTATTCATCACTCAGATATTTAATGCCTTAATTGTTGGAGAAATGTCAGTGATGTGCATAATAACTAACCCCCACTAACATCATGCTCTGAAACTTGATCTTGGTGGGCAGGATACCTTGTTATATTGAAGGCTATGCCTGTAGAGCGCAAAGGGATAGTAGGTCCTTCCAAGCTGCAAAGGCTTGGCCAGAGACTGTTGATAATCTTTGCATCACCCCAGCTATGTCCAGAGAGGCTCAGAATCAGGTTTCATGCAGGTCAATAGATTATTCAGCCAGAGAAATTCCCTGAAGATCAGATTCCCAGTCATAGAGAACTGGGTTGGGGATAGGGATGAGAAGGGATCTGTGGACAAAGAACTAAATCTCAGAGTCAGGAAGGGTGACTTTTCTATGGAATGACCTTTTCTAAGTGCTAGAGGAGAAATGAAGATGGATAAAATCTTTATTCCTGTGATCGAGGAGAAAGATAGAGGAATGGATAGAGAGATGAATGGACAGGTAGGTAGACAGACAGATAGACAGACAGAAAAACAGACAGGTAGATAAATATACACAGAGAGATACACTGATATATAAATAAGTGCACAAAGATATACAGACAGATATAGATAGAAATACTAACATAACAAAACATATTTGTAAAAAACAAACCAAACATCACATACTAACAAATTATCTGCTATGTAAGCTATGCAGAAAAGTATGGACAGAATCACCTCAAGTGACAAGGCAAGGAAGAATTTCAATGTGAATGATTAGAGGGAATGTCCATACCCAAAATATCAGAAATATTTCAAGCCCTTGATGTATATATCTAAGCTTTGACACTTCCATTGACCTGAGATCTCCTCAATGTGTACATTTCTTTCACCCTAGCCCAGGTTCTCAACCTTCCTAATGCCATGACCCTTTAATACAGTTCCTCATGTTCTGGTGACCCCCAAACATAAAATTATTTTCGTTGCTACTTCATAACTATAATTTTGCTACTGTTATGAATTGTAACGTAAATATCTGATATGCAGGATATATTTTCATTGTTACAAACTGAACATAACCCACAGGTTGAAAACTGCTGCCCTACCCATCTCATAATCTATCTGTGCCTTTTCTTTCTAAGTGAGTCTTGTACTTATATACTATAAAATCATGACAGATGTACATATATTTTCACAGTTCAATTTCTAAAACAAGGTCTACAGATTTTGTATATTTTGTTAAATAGTGTAAATTCATTTAACTCCCATCATATTCATCAGTTTTATAAATTCTCCATAACTTGAACCCACTTGATTCAAACAACTGAAACCTCTCAGTAATATGATTCTTTAAATATCAGATATCTAGCAGTATGGTAGGGCTTTATATTATCTTGTCTATTCCCACCCCATAGATTTATAATTTTTCCCCTAAACATAGAGCCTATTATCATAGTCTACTTAAAATATAAATAAATTGAGAATTTCCTTCCTAGTTCCTAACTCATATCACTGCTTCCTTTTTTTTTCCTCCTTGTCCAACCTATTCTTTGTATTACAGCTGCAAAATCCTCTTCCTAAGGTAGAGAACTGGCCATGTCTCTACCCAGTTTGAAACTCCTTGGTGTTTCTTTAATGCCTCTAGGATAAAATAAAAAGTCCTTAACTGATATTTCAAATCCTCTGCCTTCTCTCTACAACTCACCTTTTCCGACTAACTGCCCCTTTTGTTTGTCCAATGTAAATTCCAGGCAAATTAGAAATACTGACTGATCCTTAATCTCTGCCCATCTCCCTATATGCATTTTGTACAAGCTGGCCCTGATGACTGAATCACATTTTCTCTTCCTCTTCCAACTTCAAAAATATTTTCTGCTAGGACTTCTAGGACCAGTTCAGTTACTATTCCTCCTCAAAGCCCTTCCTGATTACTGTCCCATTATTATTAGCTGAAAATAATCTCTCTCTTTTCTTATTTCTTATAGCATTTGGTCTAGACCTCTTCTTTGTCCTCATTCCATCCTATTTTATAGCACACATCTTTTTGCTAAGCTCTCTGAGGGCAAATATTAAGACACATACATATGGAATATATAAATGGAATAGGGTAAAGAGATTTGTAGCTTTCTTTTCTAATCTTTTTTTTTTAACTACCAATACCTAGCACAGTACCTTGTACAAACTATAAGTATTATTAAATGTTTTCTATTCTAACTGGAAATACTGAATTGAATCTAATATAACCAGGAGTTAAGGAAAGGAGAAATTAAAGCCAGCCCAGGACAAAAGGACGGGTCACCTCCAAATACTACATATTTGCTTCATTTATTCAAATGGTTCAGCAATCAAAGTATTAAACACAGAGTAATGGAAAGAATATAGGATTTACAGTTCCAGATCTTGGGCTGAAGTCTCAACTCTTTAATTAACTGCTGCCCAAACTCAGAAAAAATCACTCTCTGGTCCTCAGTTAACTCTTCCTTAAAATGACTGAGTGAAATTAGATAATCTCTAAGATTTTCCCTGGCTCAGAATCAATGAAAATATATACTTATTTAGAAAAATTACCTTATGACACAAGAAGTTCAAATATAGAATGGATTACAGATATAAAAAAAGCAGCAACACAGGTTTAGTTTGCTTTGAAATACACTTTCTTATTAACTTCACCAATTATTCCTGGTACTAGCCTCTACAGTCAAATGGAACAAGTTTAATGTCTTTCCGTTAAATCAGTCCCTCAAATACTTGAAGATTCAGGTATTCCTTTTGGTTTTCTTCATACCCCAAATCCCTAGTTCTTTCATCAGTTCTGATCTGGTATAGTTTCTGGTCATCTAACCAACATGGTTGCTATCCTCTTAATGGCTTGGACATTTTTCATCATTTTTTGTGCCATGGTCCCCTTTAACAGTCTGATGAAGTCTATGGGTCCCATCTCAGAATAATATGATAAAATAAATAGTATTACAAAAGAAATCAATTATACCTAAAGAGTAATTAAAATATATTTCTTAAAAATGAATAGGCCCCTGAAATCTGGCCATGGTCCTCTTGGAGGGCCATGGAACTCAAGTTAAGAACCTTTGCTCTAGATGATCAGAATTACTTCTGAAATATGGGCAAAAAGGGGCCTTTAAACAAAGTGTAAAAAGCATGGAGATGTATAAGGGTGTCATTCGGGTTAGTCTTTCCTAAGGTAGAGTAGCCAGCTGCTTGTATTTTAAGATGTAGAACTTAAAACATAGAGCATCATCCTACTACCCCCCCCCCAAAGCTTTCCATCCAACTGGCTCATTGATGATGGCTAGAAATTCCACCGGTGCTCCCTTCATTCCTTTACAACAAAGAACTTTCCTTAATTAAAATACAAATACACCAGGTAGGTGGATCATTATGTCATAGATTTAAAATCATGAGGGACCTTGGAGATAACCTGGGGTAGTGTCTTTGTTTTACTGGTCAGGAGGCCAAGAAGGGAAATATCTTGTAAATGGTCAGTCACACAAATGGTATGAAAGAATGATTTTGACAAAAGATAGCAACTTCAAATTCAAGCCTTTTTATAATTAGCACTGGCCCTCCCATATGATACCATTATCACTCCATTCTTTGATCTCATTTTTAATATAGATTTGCCAATTGCCTACCAAATCATATATGAAGCCTTATGTGAAATACTGAGGATAAAAAACAAGGCACAATATTGCCCTTATAGAGATGACACTCTAATGGAGATAGAAGGAAGAGAATGCAAATTTTACACAAATATGTTTATATTGAAAGACCTCAAAAGGGAACAGTCAATTATTAAAACTTGAATCTTTACTCTGAATTTGATGGATACTTGAAAGAGTCTTGGCTACCCCCTGAGATCTTAGACCTAGGTCAGAAATTGTTAACCAAAGGACATGGATTTTTTTTTAAACTTTCATCACTGCATTTCAGGATATTTGGTTTTCTTTATAACCACTTATACATTTATAAATAATATTCTTGAAAGGTTTCCATGGGCTATTCAGATTGCTAAAAGGGCCCATGACACAAAAAAATGTTAAGAAACTCCAACTTAACTGAACTATTATGACACATCCAGGACATCCTTTACAAAGGATTTGTATAAAGACTTCAGTGAGAAACACAGGTTGAAAAGGTGTCTGGAGAGTAAAGTGTTATCAGTCTGCTCCAATGCAAACATCCTCACCTGATAAATACATGGATGCCACAATGAATTCAAGTAATTTTTTTCCTATCATTTTCATTAATGTTAACAAGATTTAGGTTGAGGGTAAAAAGAGAGAACTTGAGATTCCAAGTTTGGAACAAGAGCATATCCTGAAAGATAATACCTATCTTGATCTTAACCCTAAACCTAACTTAAGCCTATGATTTTTAACTAGGACCAGACCAGAGAAATATCCCAAATCTAATACATAAGACACAGAAAGTCATTGAAAACTCCCTTTTACCAGAGAATACACATTACTGTCTCAATGGCATCTAAAGAAGCAGGCCATCCAATGAAGGGGGGGAAACAACCAAACTTTAAAAAAAAGAGAAACAAAAAAAACTAATATAATTTAAAGTAATATAACTGGGTCAAATTTTCACTTTCTGAAAACTTTTGTTTGGGTGCTGGAGGTGAGCTAGCCTCACAGTCAAAAGATAGTCCTGGGGAAAGAGGTAAGGGCTTTACCTGTCCATTCTGGAAACAACTGCAAGATGAAGCCCATCTGGTGTAAAATGGACAAAATAGCAACATGAAGTTTTCATGAAGGGAGTATGTCTGTGTGTGTGTGTGTGTGTGTGTGTGTGTGTGTGTAAGCACGAGTGTTTGTGAATGTGAAGGTATGTGCCACAAAATACCCAAGAGTAAGGTGGATGGAGTTATTGTCCCTCCAAAATCCTATTCTAACTTGAGAGTTTTATCTGTTATTTTTTGAAAAAGAAAATGTAAGCATGTGACCAGGACAGTTAAATCCCTTAGCAAACCAATATTCATCACTTTATGAGCCAGCTCCATCTGAATGCTAAGATTCTTGAGGGACAATGTCCCAGGCCAACAATTACTCTCTAATGATTTCTTCTGAGGTCTGGCTGTGGGGACTCCCCTCCTCCTTTTCTTTTTTTCCTTTACTTTTAATATTGTGTCATGACATTGATTTACTTATGTCTTCCTATTGTGACTGATCTGGATTATCCCAAACTATTCAGCCTCTGATGAGTTTTAAAATCTGTTATTGGCATGTGTCAATCAGAATGGCCTCATTATGAAGGAGTTAAGCTGGTATGTTCACTATTCAATCATCATGTATTTATTAAACACCTACTATATGCAAGGCACTAGATGCTGGAAAATTCAAGGAAAAAATTAAACATTCCCTATCCAGAAGGAAAAATTTACAGTAAGAATGAAGACAAGCACATATTATATCTACATACATACATACATCTACACGCAGCGTGAATATAAAATAAATAAATACACATATGTTCAAAGGAGTTCAGCGTTTGGACGGTAGGACACAGGGAGACACCTTCTTGAACGCTGATGTCAAGTTGACATCATTGGCCTACATTCCATTTCCTTGGTCATTCATAAGTAATATTCCATTAGTTGCAATTCTGTTGGATTTAAATCTCTGATTTTTATCACGGAGTCAGTTTCTCATTATGTATACATGGTTGTACATGATTAAATTTAGCTACATTATGTTTAAACCCTTTACTAATTCATCTCTGACACCCAGCTATGGTCAAAGCAACTCTTAGCAGTACCAATCTACTATTTACTAACATGTTATTTCCTTTCTTGTTTTCCTAATCATCTCACACATTAAGCCTACCCTGCCTATTTAGATGGATAGCCATGATGTGACCTGTATGACTTGTAAGTACTGGTAAATACTAGTTTTAATCATGAATGTATCTATATAGATGTTATGTGAAAGAATGGAGATGCATTATGTGTACACATACATATAATATTTATCTCACACAATAAGCCACCATTCCTATCTGTTTGGACAGCTGTCACTATTATGAATGTGTTTGCAGATACTTGAACATATGTATATATGCATGTGTTTAATTTTATATGTGTATATATGTATATATTTATATATGTATGTATGTGGGTACATATGCATACATACACACACACACACACAATACATAATGTAGATGGATGCAAATACATGTTCATAACTGGTCTACTAGTCTCTCTTCCCTCTCTGTTTGTACTTCTCTAATTTGAAATACAAAAATCCATACATGCAGATCCAAATTCAGAGATATGAATATGTATGTGTGTACACGTATGTGTGCATTTTATGTATGTCTATGTGTTTTTGCAAGCATGTATGTATATGTTTATGTGTACATGTACACCTATATAAATAGATGCATATGCATGTATGCATGTGTGTATACATACACATATATGTAATGGCAAGCAAAGGAGTACTTTACTCCTTGTTTCAGTTATTCAAGTACCTTTAAGCGTTGCCTCTGATTGTATCATGTCTTTGTTGGAAACAGTATACATTGTGTTGTCCTTAATAGGCTTAACATCATTACAAGGAGCCCATAGTGGGAGAAACTTGCCAAAAGAGCGGATAAAAACTCGAACAGAAGCTGGGACCGAGCAGAACTGGGAAGAAGGATGCCTGTGGTGTTGGCACTCTGTCTGTCTGTCCTGTCTGTGTTGATATTACTTTGTCAGAACAAAGTATCCTGTTTGCTTACAGAGAAAGTTGCTGCTCATACAGAAGCCCTGAGAGAGTTCACTGATAAATCAGAAGCCCTGTGATAGTGCTAACAATGTGTATAAATATTGTTGTGGCCCTGTTCAGCTTTGTTTTCCTAGAGGTGGAAACCTAGAGGAGCTTGGGGTGGAGCAGTCCCCATAAAGTGTGATTGGAGAACTGCTTACCTGTGAATCCAGACAACAGTCATGGGAAATCCAGGTAAGAGGGAGAGGCCAGCTGTGGAAGAGGAGCCATAGAGTTTGGAAGCCAGCCTCAAGTTAAGATGAAAGGACCTTTACTGGGGCAATCAGTGCTGACTGATGAGATTTGTGACTTACTTGTGACCTAGGAGTGGATAACCTTTGTACTTTCCACTATCCCTTAAGGATGTTTAGTTTAAGGATGATTGGAGGCCAGCTTCAATATGAAAGAACATTTTACTAGGGTACTTTAAACCAATTAAGGAGATTGTGACTTACCGAATGATATGTTTTGTTTGAGACTATGCGTCTTTAGTAATAAGTTGTTATGTCTCATTGTTCTGAATATTGTACCACAGTTTCTGGAATGTTTTGCTTTAGTCTATTACTGAATAAAGAGACAGTTCACTATACTATGTGATCAGAACCTCAAAGTTATTCACAATAGCTGTCCTTAGGAGAGCTTCTCATTACTGGCTTTACAACATACTTTGAGAATTATTTTAAGTGATCCCTAAGGAAATCAGAACTCTAGCAAATAACTGGCACTGTCTTACAGGTCTTCTAGATAAACTGACATTCTTGCTGTTCTGCATGCATCAAACTCAGTTTCTCATTTCTGCACCTTTAAATGAGCTGTTCTTTATGCTAGGATTGGACATCTGAGGTCTTGGAATATATTGTTGTTTTTTCAAAACTCTACTGAACTTTCTGCATGAAATCTTTCCTAATGCCCTGATCTCTATTGCCCTTTCTCCCAAAAAGTTTTTTTCCTCAATTTTATCTTTTGTATATTTGTGTGTATATAATTTACACACACACACACACACACACACACACACACACACTCACTCACACACACACACACATACACACACACACACACACACACACACACACATATATCCTTCTTCCTCCCTATGGAATATAAACTCCTTTAGAGTGGGGAGAGTGCCTCTGGCATCTTTATAATCCCAACACATGGCACATCATCTTCTAAGTAATACACATTTAACATATGATTTTTAATTCTTTCCTCTCAAAACATATTAATGAAATGCTAAATCACAGAAAAAATCTTAAATATGATTTTCCATGGAGACAATTTAGTTGAAGGGATAATTATTGCAAAGGGGTAAGGAGTAGTTATAACAAAGAGTATCACCACTCAAAAGGAAACCAAAACTTATTTGTATTCCCAAGTGGAAGAGAACAGATTCCAACTGGAAATAATCTCCGTGTGTGACCTCCATTGTCTTCAGCCCAAGAGTAGTGCACAGTATAGTGGCTTCATACATGAAACTGTACAGCAATATTCACACTCTGGTCATGAGTATGAATGATCTCAAGGCTCATACTTACATATAGCTTTGGACAAGAACCCAACATGTCACTAATAAAAGACAGTTGTGTTTTCCATAGGGGAAGATTGTAGCTTAGTCAGACTGCCTAAATGAGAGTACTTTTAATTGATTAATAAAAAGTAAGGAAAAATGGGTAGGAACGAAGGAAACTTAATTCTGCCATCGAGTAAGAAGTACTGTCCAGATATATTAGCTTTAATGTACATGTATCCTGGGAGGAGATTGATGATGATAGGACACCGATCAAACTGGTTTTCATCAGCTTACAGAGATAGAGTCAATAAATGGTTTATAGTCATTTTTGAATGCAATTCTTCTCTCTATAAATATACAGATATTTAACATTTCAGACAGTGTGCAGATACCACTCTGTATTGTCAGGCATGCTTTAAATAGTCTAAGACATTGGGTCCTTTTGTTCAAAAGAGAAGTAGCTTGAGACAGACCAAGCTATGCTTATCTTTTAGGATAGAGTAGTTTGAAAGGAAACTAAAAGCAATATGATCATTTAATCTCCTCCTCTCATGTCTTCCAACTCCAATTCCCACCTAGCTGCCAACATTATTTTCGTAAGTGTCTCTTCACCATGTTATTCCTTTTCTCAATAAATGTAAATATTTCTGGATTACTTCCAGGTACAAACCGTCTGTTTGAATTAATTTCAAACATATTTTTCTCTCTTGCATCTCCTCCCATCAATTAAAAAATAAATACAAACACTC
>JAQQSU010005484.1:0-13788 GCA_028627135.1 Pseudochirops cupreus | reverse complement strand
GTGCTCACTATGGAGAGGTTCTGCATAATTTTACATGTTCAGCCTGTATTTGATTGCCTGTCCTTCCATTGGGGATGGGTGGTGAGGGAGGAGGAGAAAGAATCTGGAATCTGGAGTTCCATAATCAAATGTTATGAATGTGTACCTATCTATCTATCTATGCAATTATTATTATTATTATTGACTACATCCAACTGGAACTCGAGATGCACAGGCACTGCAGTTGGGAGATCCATCCTGCCCTACCAAAAAGTGACATAGGAGAGAATAGACTGGGGGAGGGGGGACACACTGGGATGGTTGTTTTGGGGTGGTGGGTGGGGGAAAGATGAGGAGAAAATATGTAACTCAAAATCTTGTGGAAATGAATGATGGAAAGTATAATAAAATTAAAAAAAAAAAGAATGTCTTATACTTGTGTAACATTTTATACCTCTTCTGCTTAGCTGTGATTTCTCTTTGCAAGCTTCTTCTTCATAACTCTCAGTTCTTTTCCAATTCTTTCCTCTATTGCTTCCATTTAATCTTCAATATCCCTTTTAAAAATCATCTATCACTTCTCTTAGGAATTCCACTTTATCTTGTGGAAAGTGTTTTTCTTTGAGGATTTCTCCTTCTCTGGATTTGTGTCTCGAGTTACTCTGGCCTCATAATAATTCTTTATTATTTTAAAAATTCATTTATCTAGTGGTCTTCTCTGGGAAACACAGTGTTTCTTTCCAGCTGGGAACTCTAAGGATTGAATCTGGAATCTTGGCCCCTTTGGAAGGCATCCTTCTCCACTCAATGTTATGGGAATCTGAAGACCTTCCCTGCCCCTAGGCCCTTTGCTGAAGTGGCTTAAGTGGCTCTGAGAGCCTTCCCTGATTTGAAAGTATACTCTGCCCCCTAATAGGCTGAATGTGGTCACATAGAGCCTGTGGCAGGAGGCTTGTTCTTCAGGAATGCCCAAGCCTTATTACTTTGTGATTGGGCAATGGGTCAAGAGGGTTGTGACATTCTCCGAGCCAGGAGAAAGCTATATATATGCCCTGATGTGAGGTTTTGCTTTGAGGCTCACCTCTAGAAGAGTTGTATGATTTGGCCAGAAGAGACTCTGGGAAGCCATTGAGCCCCCTGGCTTTGAAAACCCAGATGTTAGTGCTTCCCTCTCTGGTAACTTAATAGGTACTGATGTGATGGTCAGAGGATTGGAAGCCCATCTGCTGATCTGTTTCTTTGTCTGCTTGTAACTTCTGCTTGCTAACTTGTGTTTGTATTCTGTTTGTATTCTCTGAAGTTCAGGGTGTTGACTTTTTCCCCTGAATTAGGTAAATGATATATGTTTGATTAAAGTAAGACTGTTAACCCATTTTGAATTGCTTTCCTTTAGAAAAGCAGATCTAAGAACCTGTGCTAGCAGCCATCCTGTATATGCCAGGGTACTTACTTAGTCTTCTCTGGGAAACATGGTATTTCTCTCCAACTGGGATCTCTAAGGATTGAATCTGGAATCTTGGCCCCTTTGGAAGGTATCCTGCTCCACTCACTGCACTGCTTTCTTATGTTGTGAAAGTAAACAGATTGAGTCCTCTACTTGCTCTGGGAGACACTCTCACTCGAAGGCTCTAGGTAGTAATTCCTTGTCCTCTACCCCTCTGGGAAACCTTGAACTTGGCATGGGCCATGGATCAAGTCTACATTCAGTTCTGGAAATCCCTGTGCTTTTCACCTATTTTGGAGCACTGAGTACCGATTTATGATCATGATGTGCCCCTGTTCCACAGTTTGTGCCTTGGTAATGTGCCTTAAATTCAAATTTTTCATCTTAGGCTGGAAAGATGATCTAGTGTATTTTTTCCCCTTTTGCTTCCTGATCATTGCTCAGTCTCACATTTTTTTATAAATTGTTTTTAGAATAGTTTATGTGTATGTGGAGTGGTGCTGGGGGAAGAATGTGGGCTATACTGCTTCTCCTTACCCCACTTTCTCAGCTGGCTTCTTTCTGAGTTTCTTCTTGTATGTATTAAAAGGAGTGATGATAAGAGGTATTAAAAAACTTCATATCTCACTGAGTCTTCTGATTCTTTCATGATACTGATTGTATGTCTCATAATTGCTAATCATGACTGACACAACACCCCTATTCCTCCCATGCTCTCACACCAATCTTAATAGTCTGTTTCCATCAATGTTTTTTTCCCTCCTATTACAACACAGAGTAGGTAAATTGGAAGCATTAATGCACCATCTTTCTCCTTCACCTCATGTTCATTCTCTCATTTTATGAACATGTCTTCTCATTTCCTCCTTCAAAAAGTTCCTTGGAGCAGAGTCAAGATGGCAGACTAGAAGCACAAACTTGCTGTAGGCTCTGGCTCCAACCACTTCTAATACATGTAAAAAAAAAATGACTCTAAACAAACTTTAGAGCTACGGAACCCACAAAGTGATAGAGAAACAAACCTCCCACTGAAGGCAGCCTGGCAGGCTGAAAGGAAGGGCCTATTGCATTGAGCTGGAAACCTAGCACAGTCGCATGAAAACCATGCAGTTCTGGCCCCAGGGCTGCCTCAACCAGTGGCCAGAGCAGACTTCACTAGAGTGAACCACTAGCAGCTGTGGTGGTTTCCAGACTACTCAACCCATAAACACAAAAGAAAAAGTAAAAGTTCAGTGTGGAACTCTTTTGAAACAGGGGAGGACAGAAGAGCATGGTCAGGTCCCTGCCCCCTGGGTAAGAAGGGGTGGAGGCTGTGCAGCTGCTACAACATGGCTGCCTCAGAAGGTCCTGTCCTGTAGATCATAGGAGACAAAGCAACCATCCAGAGGGTAATTGCTCTTGCTTTAACCTGCATAGTTCTGGATTGTGGTCTTGGGTGGTGGTCCTGGAGAGTGTGACCAGTGAGCCAGAGCTTGTGGAGGCTGTAGAAAGGGTACCCTTCTAATAGCTCTGGCAGCTGCAAAACCCCAGTGATTTTGAACAAAGTTCTCTCTATTCTGGAAGCAGAGTTCTACTGTGGCAAAGAGCTCAAGAGTTTAGTAATTTACTGGCAATATGAGCAAGCAGAGGAAGAACAAACAGACCACATAATGCTTTTTTGGGAGGACGAAAAAGATCAAGGAATGGAGTGGGAGCAAGACAGTGAAATCAGAATTCCCACATCAAAAACCTCCAAGAAAAATATGAACTAGTTAGAGGCCATGGAGGAGATCAAAAAGGATTTTGAAAATCAAGTAAGAGAAGTGGAAGAAAAACTGGGAAGAGAAATGAGATTGATGCAAGAAAATAATGGAAATCAAGTCAACAGCCTGCTAAGGGAGACCCAAAAATACCCTCAAGTAAATAACACCTTAAAAATAGACTAATTCAAATGGAAAAAGAGGCCCAAAAAAACCAATGAGGAGAAGAATGCCTTAAAAAGCCAAATTTGCCAGATGGAAAATGAATTTAAAAAAACTCACTGAAGAGAATAACTCCTTCAAAATTACATTGGAGCAACTGGTAGCTAATGATTTTTATGAGAAATCAAGATAGTATAAACAGATCCAAAGAAATAAAAAAAAGGTAATGCAATGTCAAATATCTCATTGGAAAAACCACTGACCTGGAAAAGAGATCCATGAGAGATCATTTAAAAATTATTGGACTATGTGAAAGCCATGATAAAAAAAAAGTGTCTAGACATCATCTTTTAAGAAATTATCAAGCAAAATTTCCCTGATATTCTAGAACCTGAGGGCAAAATAGAAATTGAAAGATTTCACCCAACGCCTCTTGCAAAAGATCCCAAAAAGAAAACTTCTAGGAATATTATCAAATTCCAGAGTTCCCAGGTCAAGGAGAAAATACTGCAAACAGTCAGGTAGAAACAATATGAGTATTGTAGAAACACAATCAGGATAACACAAGACCCAGCAGCTTCTACATTAAGGGATCAAAGGGCTTGGAATATGATATTCTGGAGGTCAAAGGAGCTAGGACTAAAACTAAGAATCACCTACCCAGCAAAACTGAGTATAATGCTACAGGGGATAATATGGACTTTCAATGAAATAGAGGATTTTCAAGCATACTTTATGAAAAAAAACCAGAGCTGAACAAAAATTTTGACTTTCAAATGCAAGAAGCAAGAGATGCATGAGAAAGTAAACTGGAAAAAGAAATCATAAGGAACATATATATGTGAGTGTGGGCATATGTATGTTCATGTATACATAGATGGAGGGCATAGGATGAGTTGAATATGAAAGTATGATATCTAAATAAATAAAATTAAGAGATGAGGGAGGAATTTATTGAGTGAAGGAGAAAGGGAGTAATAGATTAGCGTAAATTATCTCATATAAATGAGGCAACAGAAAACTGTTACAATGGAGGGGAAGAGCAAGAAGGTGAAAGAGAATGGGATAAGCTTATTCTCATTGAATTTGGCTTAAGGATGGAATAACACACACTTAATTGGGCATCTTACCCTACAGGAAAATAGGGGTGTAGGGGATAAGAGGGGGGTGATAGAAGGGAGGGCAGATTGGCAGAGAGAGTAGTTAGAAGCAAACGTTTCTTAAAAGGGATACGGTCAAAGGTGAAAATAGAATAAGTGGGGGGTGGGATAGGATACAGGGAAATACAGTTAATCTTTCACACTATAAATACTCTGGAAATTATTTGGGTAACTACACATGTACAAACTATATTGAATGGCTTATGTTCCCAATGTGGACAGGTGAGGAGGGAAGAAAGGGGAAAAATCTGGAACTCAAAGTTTTAAAAACAAATGTTTAAAAATTTTTTTTTTCACATGCAACTAGGAAATAAGATATATAGGCACTGGGATATAGAAATGCATCATGGCTACTAGAAAGTTAGGGGGGTAATGGGGGAGGATATAAGAGAGAACAGATTGGGGAAAAAGATATTCAGTGGGCTTGCTATTTTGGAGTGGGGGTAGGGGAAAGTCGGGAAGAAAAAAGGGTAACTCAAAAATCTTGTGGAAATCTATGTTGAAAACTAAAAAATAATTTTTGTTAAAGTTTCTTGGATATTTTCTGTTCTCACTCTTAGGATTCTAATATATCCCTTAGCACTTCAAGTTTGGGTTATTGCAGCAGCCTCCTAGATTGCTTCCTCTCCTCTTGTCTCTTCCTTTCCCAAATACAACTGATGCACTAATTCTTTGAAAACGTTGGTCACATCATGGTTTTTTCCCTCCATCAATAGCTAACACTGAGTCTCTGATATCTTCTGAATAAATATTAGACACATCTTACTGGATGCTGAGGCTCTGTATAATCTGGGACCAACATATAAATCCAAGATTATTTCTCTTGCTAAATTTCCAAGCTCAATTCTAACCAAGATGGTCTTGTCACAATCACCCATAGATTCTATTACACTCATTGCTTTATCCACATTGAACCCTCACATCCCTGAGCTTACCTTTCTTCTCTAAAGGTAAGACCATCTCTCAGGAGATCCCTCCCCATTATTTCTGTGCTTCAGGCTCTTCCTTCCCTTATTGTAGCTGCCATTCATGCAGTGCTTAACTATAAGGAAACTCATTTGACTCTTACAACCACCTATGAGGTAGATGTTGTTTTATACCCATTTGACAGATGAGAACACAAAGACTGAAAGATATTATGAGACTTTCCCAGGGCCTTACACATAGTAAATGTATGAGGCAGGAGTTGACTCCAGGTCTTCCTGACTCCCTAGACAACATGCCTCCTCTTTGTTCAGTACTCAAAGCAATATCCACATCAATCAAAGAGGAAGGCAATACAATTTAACAGTATCAAGAAGGCTATTTAAAGACTACTAATGATTCCTTAATTGTTAGTTGAGTTTGATATATCTTGGGGGGAAGTAGAAAGGTTCACAGCCAACTAAAGGTCAGATTTTGTTTTCTCTAATGTTCATGTTTTTGGCAATACAAACGTTTCTAGTTCTCTAGACACTTTTGAGAACTATTGTTGTACAGATTTTCTTTTTTCTATCTTCTAAAACATGATTGAACTTTTATCATAGATCTTACTAGCACTATCATTATCTGCTCTGTAAAATATTCAAAATGCAAAAGGAGAATTCTTTCCACCACTATCCCCCAATGACCATACATCTTCTTGAACATAAATGGCACATGATTCCAGTGACACATGATTACTTTCACTTTCTTCTAATCAAAGTGTTTCCATTAGATCCCCTACCTACATTTCTCAAGAGCAAAGGTCAAACTATTTCCTAAGTCACTGTTTGAACAAATTTCTGTCTTAGCATTAACTTGGCAAGTGCTGACCTGCTGGAGATAACAATGAGTCACTCCCACTGGCCTTTTTGACCACTGTTATGAAGTTCTCCCCACAGAGTTCCTCCTCCTGCCACTCCCCCACATCTCCATGATGCCAGAGAGAAGGTTTGAAGACAAACAGCCAAGCAGGCTTGCTGTTGGAGCTTTTTCCCTCTGGCTTTGGGCTGTGAGGGCAGGCCTAGCTTTGCTGTGCTGTCAGCCAATGACTTGGAATGAAAGTTGTAGCTGTTGCCAAAAAGAATATGCTGGGTCTTTTATTGGCATATCAAGATGGGCATCATTTGGGCCATATATTTGGGAGCATCCAAGTAATTCTTAATCACACACGGGCCCCCAAATGACTGTTTTGGTTGGGCAAGAGAATGAGAAGGCCGACAAAGGCCCAGGCTCGAGCCGTGGCCTTGTCCTCCATAACAGCAGAGGCGGCAGCAGCGGCACGCGACAGCGGCAGCAGAAGATCTTGTATGATGAATAGCGTTTCCCTTGAATTTGTAACAAACTGCTGCTTTTCTCATAAACAATTACCAGATGGTGTACATTATCTTTCCTTTTTCTCCTTTCACAAAAGCCACATTAATTGCAGAGCAGCCCAGGGCTCCACTCAGCTCATCAGTGTGATAACACTTCATGACCCTGATTAGCCGCCAGTCGACTCAATTAAAAAGATCATTTAGACATTCACCCAATCATTTGCCTATCGAGCCACCTGGGCCTCAACCAGGGGCTCCATTTCGAACATTCTCCTGCCCTCTCTCATCTCGCCCAGCTTTTTTACATATCTCCAAAAGACGTAATTGAATTAAATAACGCGTCTCAGGGGCAGCTGCAACATCTGCTGTTTGTGGTGTGTCAAGCCTTCAGCATTAAAAACAGTTACATATGCTCCAAATTAGCAGGTCGCCGAGATGAAGCCATCAATGATAGTGCTTTGTGCCAGCGTGAGAAGCAGCTCACAGCTGTGTGCAATTTACAATTAAAGGCTTTATCAGAGCTCGATTGTACTAGTGAATCAAGTGGGGAGAGGTCAGTTAGTGAATTAGACCAATTAGAGCTTGTACCGTTAAATTATCTGTCTTATTACTGCCTGATAAACAGCCTTGTCATATCTCTACTCAAATGATGAAGCCCGACGTGCTGGAGGAAGTAGTGATGTACTTTTGGTGTAATGGAACTTGTGAGTCTGCAGCTCCAAGGTCATTGGCCCCCAAATTGTTGTCCAAAGGCTTTGATAAGGCTACCAAAGAAGAAAGTTGGAGAACTGGAAAGATCTCAGCTGGCCACAAGTGCAGGGCATGCTGTGCCATGCTGGGCATGATTCAAGAGGCGGGTTTCAGCTGAGGGAGGCAAAAATTCCTCCTCTTTAATGTCTGCTCAGTTACTTGAATGTCCCAGTGTGGGAGTTAATATGCTCATATCAAGAATGTTAATATAAGCTAAATGATAGAGGTCATATGATAATGTTACACTACTTAATGACTTATTTCTTTCTATAAAAGATGTCCAAGGAAATAGGCAGGTAAATAAATCATATTCTTTCTTTTCACAGTACCCCTCCATGCATTTGACTGTGCAGCCATGCTGTTCTACTGATTTTTCCTCAAATGCCATGTTCTATCTCCCATTTCCTAGCCTTTGACTTGGATACCTCACATGTATGGAATTTGGTCCTTCCTCAGCTCTGCCTCTTGGAATCCATGGTTTCTTTCTTTACTTCAAATAACACATTCCACACAGAAACTTTTGTGATATCCTCAATTGATAGTGCCCTCTCTCATCCTCAAGCTTCTGTATGTGTGTATAAGAATGTATGTGTGTGTACATACATAGATACATAATATATGTGAATATATGTGTACATACATATATACATCATATATATGGAAAATGTGTGTGTTTGTGTATGTGTGTGTATTCTTGCTTTCCTTAACTAATTTTATTTCAGGGAATCCTACTATCCTTTCTTTGAAACCTTGTGTAATTTGCCTACCCAAAAGATGAGGTACATGGCACATTCTACATGACTTTCTTTTCTTTTATCATAAGTGATGGAGTCATTTATTCCCTCAACCTATTACTGAGGTTCTTGACATTTCTATCCCAGCAAAACAATTCTGTCTTTATGGTGAAATAAGAAGTAGATTAGGAGTTTAGTTTATTGGTTTCATTATATTTGAAAAACTGTGATAATTTTCATCAAAGAAAATCAATTAATAACTATTATGCTTTTGACTAAGAATGTGAACCCGCAAGATGTCTAGATAATTGAGGTTGCCCATCACTACTCCATCCTGTTTCTGAGCCAGTTTTATGATCCTTCCCCTCAAGCTAGTCTTCTCTTTTTAAATTAAATCCCGACTAGGTGGTAATTCAGTGGATAGAGTACTGGGCCAGGATTTTGGATGATCTGAGTTCAAACTTGGTGTCAGGAACTTACCAGATATATGACCTTGGGTAAGTCATTTAGCCCTTACCTGCCTTGATTACCTCAACTACAAAATGAGTATAACAATAGCATCTACTTCATAGGGTTGTTGTGAGGATCAAATAAGATGTAAAAGCACTTAGCACAATGTGTTGTGCATAATAGATACTTAATATATATTCCTTCCTTCCTTCCTTCTTTCTTTCCTTCCTTCCTTCTTTCCTTCCTTCCTTCCTTCCTTCCTTCCTTCCTTCCTTCCCTCTCAATCACATTATCCTTTCTGTTTCTGTCACCCTTGAATTTTATTGAAATATAACTTACTATCCTTCTGTGCTTTGGCTTCTTGATTTCCTCCCCCTTCCCAGACTCCCATGGATTCGTTACCTAATCAATCTGACTATATCCTACAACAGTACAGATTGCAATTTATCATACTCTGCCCAACCAACATAAGTCTTGCCAAAATTTTCCTGTTAGTTTTCATAGATAGGTCACTCAGGAGCTTGAGAGTCTTCATCAATTTCTCATAATACTTCATGGAAATACATAGGCTGGTCAACATTGACCTTTCTTCTCATCCCATGACTGGACCATCTTTTCTGAGTCTATATTTCTTTGATGGATTCTTTACAGTGCTTCTCATGCTTTTTTCTTGTTTGTAGTCCTCCTTCTGTGTCCTTTCAATTCTGTGCTGAGATCACTCTCTTGATATCAAGTTTCTCCCTTGATATCGATCAAAGAGTAATCAAGCAATAGAGATTACCTCTATTGCTAGATCTCCCAGGGAATCTTGAAGTTTTCATATAAGTACAATATTCATCTCTTTGATGAAGAAATTTTAAGTGAGTGTTTTATGCTCCTAAATTACATGCTTCCTCATGGTAAACAACTTTTAAACCTAATGAGCTCTTGCTTTCTTTATATCTTTCAGTCACTAATGTGATGGTGAAAATGTGGCAAATACTGTGAAACAGGTAACACACACAAAAGTATTCCTATTCCCTTCTAATACCTCCATACACGGTTATCTTGATATGAGAGTGCATTATTTCCATACTTTTTTCCCTATAAAACAAAAGTAGTCAAATGAACCAATATGAGTTTTTGTTCTTTCACTTTTTTCCACACTAGGAATAATGTCAAGAATTTTATGTAAACTTTGATACCTTGCCCTCTTTCAAATTCCTTGAGAATTGATTTCTCAATGCCCTCAAGTTGTCTCCTCCACCATAAACCTCTTCTGTGTTATTGTTGTTGTTGTTGAGTTGTTTCAATCGTGTCCAACTCTTTGTGACCCCATTTGTGGTTTTCTAGGCAAATTAATAAATTTTGCCATTTCCTTCTCCAGTTCATTTTACAGATGAGGAAACAGGCAAACAGGGTTAAGTAATTTTCCCAGGGTGAAACAGTTAGTGAGTATCTGAGGTCAGGTTTGAATTTAGGAAGATGAGTCTTCCTAACTCCAGGTTGTGCCCTCTATCCACTGTACCACCTAGCTGCCCATTCTTACTCTGTAGAAGGAGGTCAACCATCTACTCTAGCTCATCTTCACATCTTTTTATTTTTCAGTGTCATTTATGATTCTCTACTAACATGCCTATGACTTAAATATTTTTTCATTTATTTGTAGAAACTTGCTGTCCTTGGTTTTAAAATGAGTGAAGTATAAAATGTTTTGTAGATGTTTTCCCTTATTTTCTTTGTTGTCCTAATTTCAGCTTCATTCTTAGGTGTCTTCAAAATAACTTTGCTTATTTGGATGTTTCATTAAACTAGAATCCCCATCTTTTTTCTCAATGTTTATTAATCAACAATATTCTAAGTCTTGCATCATCATTTTCAAGATTAAAAAAAGAGTTTTGATTTTTAAATCAGTGTTATCTTTGGGTATCTTATTTCTCTACTTGACGATTAAATCAAATATTCATGTAATAAGGCAATTTTTAGGTTTCTTGGTGTCCTTATGGCAATTGATTTGTGTTACTTACATTTCTGTACAAAAGAGCTATAATTGGTATTGATGTCCTTTCCTCCAAGCATTTGTACTTTTGAGTATTAATAACTTGTTTAAAAAGATCAGGTTAGAGTTGTTTCAACGATGTATCTTTTTTATTCTTTCTACTAGTTCCGTATTATTTTTGATCTTTGCCCTGAGAAGAGAACTGACTCTCAAAAGACAGCTCATTCTCAAATGGCTCCCACTTTAGGAGTGAGTCATTTCCTGTTTGTAAAAATAGAATCAATTTCACAAGAGGGATCATCATTATTGAGCTTGCTAGAACATGGGGAAATATTGAGAGAGACACTCCTCACACCTTCTGCTGTTCTTAGCTTTTCTGCTTGAACCCAGAATCTGCTGGGGGATAGGACTCTTGAGAATATCAGGGAATTAAGTATAAAGTAACTTAAAAGCTGAACCACAAAAAATAAACATACAATTTTGCTGGAGAGAGAGAGATTTAATGGATGCTATCAGTCACACAGATGATAGGGAAATTATCAGATCGATACCATATCTACTAGATGTTGAGCTACCAAGCACTTAGACCATCAGGGAAAAATCCCTAGCTCAGTGCAAATATACAAATCTATCAAAAATGATTTCTATATAATGAAAATAGAATCTTTAACAATAATCACAAGATAACACTTAATTAGCAATCAATGCTTGTCCAGAGCCAAGTGGGACCTGCCTGGACATGAGATCACAGGCATTTCCCAAATCCTAACAGGGAGAGGGAGAAGAAAAAGGCAAAAACCCAAGGAAGGTGGTGCAAACCTGAGGGAAGGTGAGATAAAAGAGGGTTAAAGGGCTGATTCCTTGTGACTGAACAGAAGAAACTTGGGGAGATCAAGTCCAGGAGAAGTCTGAACTTATGACCATTCAGAAGGGGAGAGAAAGAAACAGGAAGCAAGATCAGGAGTAGACTCCAACAGACTTTGCATATCTACCTAACACTGATGGTAAATCTTGTGGTTTTCTAGGCAAATAAATAATTTTTGCCATTTCCTTTTCCAGTTCATTTTACAGGTGAGGAAACAGGCAAACAGGTTTAAGTAATTTGCCCAGGGTCATACTTTTAACCATGTGTCCTTTTTTTGCCAAGGTCCAAGGTCAGAGCAATGTCTCCCATATGAGTTATGTCAGAAGAAAAGCCAGCTATGGACCCTATCCATATACAGAAAGCCCCCTGCTCTGTATCCAATGCAGAACATTCTTCACTGGGTCCCATTATTTACAGTAGCATGTGATTCCTTGAATTCCATGACCCATTTAGTAAACATACATATGGATAGAATTTGCAGAAGGATGGAATAGTACCCTCCATTCAAATATCTGGATGGTTTTGATTGTTATCCATTACCTTGAAAAAAATTGGGAAAAGAAAGAGATGTGCTTATAGTATTGCTCTCCAGGCTGCTCTCCTGACTTTTCATTCTTTCTCTTCAGTGCTCCCCCGACCTTTTCACTCTAGAAGCTTAATCCATCCTTTATCTTCATCAAATGAAAGTATTCTCTTCACCTGCAACCTCTCTTTCTGATTGGCTGGGTTCTCTGGAGTGTTCATTTTAAGGGCATCACCCATGCCGCCATGTCTTCATTTCTCTCCACTCTTAACTCTCCTGGACATTCTTGACAATGGCTCTGTGCTGGTTGCCTCCATTTTTTACATCCTTCCTTTCCACTTCTCAGCTCCTATTAGGATGTTGTCTTCTCCATTTGAATGTAGAACCCCTGAGCCTGAGTGCAGGCTTTCTTTCCATCAGTTTGCATTTGGATTTCCAGTGGTTCACACAGTGCCCAGCACACAGTAAGCTTTTTGATTTGACCAGAAAACATAAGCTCCATTCAGAGTAGGGAAGACATAATTTTGTTGTTTTTCATGCATACCTAGTGCCGAGGACTGTGTCTAGTCCATAGTAGATGCTTCCTAAAAGCTTCTTGTTTCATTGCTTGATCTTCATATTAGACTCAGTTTAGCAATCAGATCTGCATAGTAGATGCATAGTGAACTTGATTAATTCAAGTTCCATGCAGATTATCCATTGTCAGTGATCTTTGAAAGGACAAATGAAGTACTATAGGGTTTGGAGGACAAATGTCCCATTTTTCAGGAAAAAAAGAAAAACAAGAAAAACAAACAATCAGGAGATAGCAATTAAAGCCATTTTTTTTACCCTAAAGTCTTAGCTTTTTCAGATTAAGAACCCCTTTGAAACATGAATATGAACTTCTTTTTTAAGAAAATTATTTATTTTCTTGTTTACAACATGCATTTCCACAAGATTTTGAGTTACAAATTTTCTCCCCATCTTTCCACCACCCAACACCCCAAAAACAGCCATCCCAGTGTATAACCCCTCTTCCAATCTGCTCTCTCCTATATCCTCCCCCATCACCCCTCTGACTTTCTAGTAGGGCAAGATGGACCTCCTTTTCCCAGTGCCTGTATATCTTAATTCCCAGTTGCATGGAGTTTATAATCATATATATATATATATGTATGTATGTATAAAATCATCACCCACCCTCACTGGAAAGACAAACAATTCAATACAGTCCGTACATGTGAAGTTATGCAGAACATCTCCACAATGGACATATTGTGAGAGACAGATTATATGTCCCTCTTCCCTATCCCAATATCCCCTTGTTCTATTCTCTACCCTGTCTCAGTCCCTTTACAGAAGTATGTGCTTCCAGGAACCCTCCCCCCACCCTGCCTTCCCCTCCATCATTGCCCCTCTTATCCCTATCCCCTCTACTCTCCTGTGTGGCAGTTTAAAGTTTATACCATTCCTTCCCTAAGCCAAATTCAATGAAAGTAAGGTTGACCCTTTCCCTTTTGCCTTCCTATTCTTCCCCTCCACTGTAATACTTATCCCTTGCCTCTTCTATATGAGATGATTAATCCCATTCTGTCTCTTCCTGTCTCCTCTCATTCTATTCTTCTCCCACCTCACAATTTCACCTTTTAAAGTATCATCCCTTCCTGTTCAACTGATCCTGTGCCCTCTATGTATGCATATATAAACATACTCAGATACATATTCATACACACACACACACACACA
>JAQQSU010005483.1:0-13789 GCA_028627135.1 Pseudochirops cupreus | reverse complement strand
TGAGATACACAGGCATTGCAGTTGGGAGATCCATTCTGCCCTACCAAAAAGTGACATAGGAGAGAATAGACTGGGGGAGGGGGGAAACACTGGGATGGCTGTTTTGGGGTGGTGGGCGGGGGAGAGAGGGGGAGAAAATATGTAACTCAAAATCTTGTGGAAATGAATGATGCAAACTATAATAAAATTTAAAAAAACAAAGGAAAAAAAAGAAAAGAAGATTTGGGGATTTTAGTGTATTAAAAGTTCAGGTTAAATCAACACTGTGATACAGTTAGTTTATATCATGATGGCATTTGTGTAGTACATTCGGGTTTGTAACGTGTCTCATGTAGTTCACCATATACGATCCTCACAACAGTCCTGTGAGGTGTTACTATTCCCATTGTACAGAGGAGGAACTGAGGCAAAGAGGTAAAGTAACTTGCCTAGGGTCATACAGCTGTTAAGCGACTGAGGCAGGATTTGAATTCTTGTCTTCCTGACCCCCAAAACCAGCATTCTGTTCACTCTACCATCCAGCTGCCCATAAATATGGCAGCCAGAAAAGCATGTGCAAACTCGTGCAAACATTAGGAGAATCAGGATTCTCCCCTCTGTGGGGTGGCTCGGTGCCTTGGTGGTGCAGTGAATAGAGCACTGGCCCTGGAATCAGGAGGAACTGAGTTCAAATGTGATCTCAGACACTTCACACTTACTAGCTGTGTGACCTTGGGCAACTCAGTTAACCCCAATTGCCCTGCCTTCTCCTCTCCAAAAAAAAAAAATGATCCCTCTGTGTTCTGGGCACTGCAATTTAAGAAGGACATGGAGCAGCTTTAAACTATTCACAGTGGGGCAACTAGGATGGATGTGGATTTCATTGGAGGATCTTTTGAAGGCACTGGTAATGTTCAGTTTGGGAGAATAGCAGATTCTCGTCAAGTATTTGAAGGCCCATCATATGAAAGAGCAATTAGGTTTGTTCTGTTTAACTTTAAGAGTACAGAACCCTGGAGCAGAGAGGCCCGTTTGGGCTTGAAGAGCTGTCCAGAAGTGGAAGAGGCTACTGAGAGAAAGGGGCAGTGGGGGGGTGTGTGTGTGAGGGGGTGTTCCTCCTTCCTACAGGTCTTTGGGTGGAGGTTGGATGGCCGCTGGTGGAGTATGTGGCAGTGGGAAAATTCCTTTTGCGTATGGTTTGGACCAGACGGCCACTGAGGCCCCTTCCTGCTATCTGTGATTATGTGAACGACTCACCTTTGGAATGATTGAGCATTTATTAAGCACCTGTGTTCACGGCACTAGTAGGCACAGAGGGGAAAATAATAGCATTTTATTTCGCTTTTGGAGGGGGGAAGGCAAGGCAATTGGGGTTAAGTGACTTGCCCAAGGTCATACAGCTAGTGTATCAAGTGTCTGAGGTCAAATTTGAACTCAAGTCCTCCTGACTCAGGGCCCAGCTCTATTCCCTGTGCCACCTAGCTGCCTTGATGATAGCATTTTAGATAATACTTTCATTAGCTGGGGACTAAGACCCAGATAGAGATGGTTAAAAGACTCCATTTGTAGGATTTAGAGCTGGATGAGACTTGCATCTCATAGGTAAAGAAACCTAAGCATAGAAGGATTAAGATGAATTACGCAAGGTCATTCATTCACCCAGCTTGGATCCCAACTCGGCTCCTCGTGCTGCTCCGATTCCAAGAAGAAAAAGACTGTTACTGACGGAGGTGGGGTTGTGTGTGTGTGAAGGGAGGATTTGGAGAGAGGAATGGGGAAAGGAGGGTTTCATTGAGGAGAGAGCATGGATAGAGCTCTTTAAGTGACGACAAGGAATTCAGCAGGGAAAGAGGAACAGGTCTAGACACAGAGACTGATAGAGTCATTTCAGAGTATGTGGCTAGCAAGAACGTGTTTGGGCTGCATGTGATGAATTGAGTCCTTCATTTACTTCACATGTGTTACATATATAGAACCACACCAACCCATCTGCTGACGTGCCAGCATTTGCGCCAAGTGGTTGGAGATTGAAAGACAAAGTGAAACTGTCCATTGCCCGTCGTTCCCACGCCCACCCCTAAGAACTCACATTCTACTGGGTAGCTTTATTGTCTAGTCATTTTTCCCTTGTGTCCGAGTCTTTGTGACCCAGTTTGGAGTTTTCTCTATAGAGGTAGTGGAGTGTTTTGCCATTTCCTTCTCCGGCGCGTTGTTAGGAACTGAGGCTGACAGAGTTAAGTGACTTGCCCAGGGTCACACAGCTAAGTGTTTGCGGCTGGATTTGAACTCCAGGAAGATGAGTCTCCAGCCTGTCACTTTATGCATTGTGCCACTTAGCCATTGGGGAAGATAAGATGCAATAAATGCGCATGTACAAAATAAATAAAATATAATTGGGGGGGAGGGCACTCACAGCTGGGGGTAATCCGCAAAAGCTTCATGTAAAAAGTGTCATTTGAGCGGTTTTAAAGAAGCGAGGAATTCCAAGAGTTGGAGACAAGGTGGGAATATATTCCAGGTACGGGGTGATGAGTATTGCAAAGGCTTACATACAGCAGAGGAGATGTCACGTGTGAGCAACAGTCAATCAGTCAATATTGATTAAAACAAGCTAATTATGTACTCATTAGCAAATTAAGGTAGGGGGTTCTTAATAGTGGACGGCAGCTCTCGGAGGAGAGAACATCCAAACTTTTATGAAATAAATGAGCACCTTAGAACTATTCCTGAGGAGTGCTTATAACTCACATATTTCAGAATGTAACGTTATATCCAGGAACTCAGTGAAGATCCTTGCCCACCTTTATCATCTGATATAGCGGGGGATGCTTCTGAAATACAGTCCATTTCCATAGCAATCAAGTACAGTATTTAGTGAACAGGTATTGCCAGTTCTTCTTGCTAGTTCCCAACTGAGGTCACCCAGCAGATCGCTTCGGAGACAGAATTAGAAAGAATTCCGCTTTCCTGATTCCTAGTCCCCAAACCTTCCCACAAGGCTACAGGGTACTTTTTAAGTCATTAGGATCTGTCAGCACTCTTCTGAAGTACCTTGCAGTATGAATACAAGAGCCGACTTATCAATGGTGATCGTGGTAATCTTGACAGACTGCCAGGGGAATCCCAGATACTTAACTTTCCATTTTCTTCTCTCTCCCATCCCTTTCCCCTCCACACGCTCCCTTAGATTTGAGGGTGGAAACAAGTTTATGGAAGTAGGACCCAAGTATATCTGCCTGTGTCTTTGAAACTTGAAATTTAATGTTACGGTGGGAAATGTTTTGTTTTCCTTCTAGAGCTAGATTTTATTCCTTTTTTTTCTGAAGAAGCAATAAAATTGGAAATAAATTTGGATTATAGTTACATGTGTGAGAGACTGATTTTAGCTTCATTACTTGCTATTGGTTTTTAGCTCTACTTAGGGTTTCCTCTTGACCCCATAAACAAATGTGATTGGAGGGAAGGGAGGGTAGGTACAGTGAATGTAAGTCCAGGAGTGTTTGGAGAGGGACTTGACCTGAAGGCAGGCTGCCTCTAGCAGAACCTTAAAGTTCTCACCGGACCACATAAACAACAAGTAGTCTAATGAGGAACTTCAGCCAGTGCCATTTTACACCCTAGCCCTACATATAAAAGGTGTGTCAGAAGTCCAAAGGTAAGAGGAGAGGCCCTGTTTCCTTGCCCTTCCTCCAGCCCCTTTCCCCCATCTCTTGGTAGTAGGACCAGCCTACACAGTGCAGAACAGCTGGTGACCCAGTGCTTAGATCTGGACAGCCCAGACCCCAGGACTTTGAGGTCTCTTCTGTCCTGAAATGCCCGAGAGAGTCCTGAAAGTGAGACCTAGCCCCAGGAGGAGGAAATCAGCACGGGAACCTTAGGGACCCATAGTGAGACCAAGCAGGGCCAACTACCCCATCTGAAAGTGGGGCACAAAGCCCTGATTCAGAATCTAAAGATGAGTAAATTAAAGGAGACATCAACCACTATTAAAAACTATTTAAAATCTAATTCTGCGACAGCTAAAGACTCAACCCCCCCCCCCCAAAATCCATCCTATATTTCCTATAAGGATTACCTGAATACCTAGAATAAATGTAGCCAGGCATTTTAAAAAACGAAATAAAAGCTTTTGAGGAAAGAATTGGAAGGCAAACCAAACTTCAGTAGTGGTAAAGCTTACCCAAGAAATGAGCTCTCTGAACCAAAACAAAATTATTGACTCCATGAGAAAAATAAGAAATATTAGAACAAAATAGAAAAATGTAAGCTTTCTGCTATTTAAAAAAAAAATTGACCTGGAAAATGAATTAAGGAAAAATCATTTAAGAATCCTTGGACTCCTTGAAAACCATTATTTAATTGAGGGGGGAAAAAAAAGCTTGGATACTGTATTCAGGAAAATTAATAATAGGAAGAATCCAGGGCAACTATATTCAAGAAACAAAATACTGTATTTTTTTCTAGGTATTAAAAAGATGGATAATATAGAGGAGTGAATAGTCACAAAGGAAACAGACTTCCTAATTCTGAAGGGCTGAAGAGGAAGAATTAACCTAAGACGTTGTCTTGGATGGCATCTCTTAGACAGCTGGGGAATGTTTGAACAGACTGTGGCATATGAATATAGTAAAATATTATTGAACTGTAAAAAGTGACACAAGATTTTAGGGAATCATGGGTAAGGTGAAGAGGACAGAACCAAGAGGGCAGTTTATACAGAGAACAACACTGGAAAGAAAAGGAACTTTGAAAGCCTCAAGAACTCTGTCTTCAGAAGACCTATGAGAAGCGTGTTTCCCACCTCCCGACAGAGAGGTGACAACACAGAGTGCGGAGACACAGATTTTTGGAAATGGCCACTAGGTAGATTTGTTTTCCTTTGACTGTGCTGATTTGTTACAAAGGTTCCCCCCCTCCCACTTTTCTTTTATTTTTCTTGATTAATGGGGGTAGGAAGGTAGGTCTGCAGATGACCCCCCTCCCCCAAAAGGAGGGCCCTAGAAACTTCTTTAACACTAGAAGAACTGAAGTTTAAGAACATTTCAAACAACCAAGCTGTGTCAATTGATAAAGAAAATAGAGAATATAGGATAAAAGTTTCATTTCAAAGTAAAAAATTTTGCATTGACCTTTCAGTGGTTTTTTTGTTTGTTTTTTTAAAAAAGCACATGGGAAAAAAAAACAAATTCAAGACAAGCAGGACATTTTTGAAAGTATACGTAGCCTATATCTGATTAATTACTCTCTCCTGGAGGGATAGAATTTGGAACTCAAGACTAAAAAAATTTTTTTTGAATTATTTTAACATGTAATTTGGAAAAAAAATTTTAAAAGTTTTTTAGAAAGTATAGGTAGAATTTATTTCCTAAATTTAAAAAATCATGTAGTATGGAATGAGTTAGTTTCTTGTAGAATCCCCTTTTTTTTAATATTCTATGTGTGAGAATGGTTTTTTTGTGGAGTTTAAGTTCAGAATAAAAAAATAGTGTGATATGGTCTTTCTTCTTAAAATTATTATAAGTGTGTTAGAGCTGGTGCCAGTTCACAGGTTAAATTTAGCAGCACTAGAAGAGGAAATGAATTTAGTAAATTAACTCTGATCTGTGTGTTTTTTTTCTTCTTCTCAAAACAGTTTTAGTGTAATGGTTCTCAGAAGGCAGACTTCGTTTGTGCGTGACATGACCTTTGTATGACGAGACCAATGTTTGTTCCCAGGTGGGTTTGATGAATTCTCGCGTTGCTTCCCTGACCTCTGTGAAGGAAAATCTTCTTTAGTCCCTACCTGCATTTCCCAGCCCTGCCTACCTGTCGCCAACACTGGGCCAACCCGAATTCTTCCGAATCTTTATCTTGGCTGCCAGCGAGATGTCCTCAACAAGGTGGGTACTTTGAGAGCATCCTTTGGTAGCGGTTAGCGACAATTTTTTGTCATTGTCTTGTTATTGTTATAGGCAGCTGGGTGGCGCCGTAGTGAATGGGACACTGGACTTGGAGTCAGGAGACCTGGGTTCAAATGCAGCCTCAGACATTTTACTGGTTGTGTGACCCTGGGTGAGTCACTTAACCTCTGCCTGCCTCAGTTTCCTCATTTGAAAAATGGGTTGCTCTGGGGATCAAGTGAGATAATAATCGTAAAGCAGTTAGCACAGTGCTTAGAACAGAGTAAGCGCTATATAAATGTTAGCATAAAGTAAGCTCTGTAGAAATGGTAACAGTTATTATTATTGACTGAAATTCCATAAAGTTTCAAAATGCATACCTAAAACTCAGAGAAAATGAAGTCGCTTGTGATTACTTTTCATGATTTTGGGGGGATGTTGGATCTTTTGGTGTCATACTGTCATCGTATAAGGATAATTCCACCCTCCCAAATTTAGTCACGTTCTTTCAGTCCTTTTTTTTTGCTGGAAGTAAATTGTAAACCCTTTACTGCCTTTAAGAGAGAACAAAGGGATAGCTAGGCATTTAGCTGTTTTGCTGGAAGTTAGGCTGTTACAATTTGGCCTAAAGAGTATGACACTTTCTCAGCACCCTGCTAAGGGAGTCTTTGTGCTTAAAAAGAATTTGATGCTGCTGTAGCCACCTGAAAGAAAGTTGAAAAGCAGAGTAATAGGAGAGCTAGGAGGACTGGAATAGGAGAAGCTATAGCAGTTTTGCCCGATGCTTAGTGCATGGAACAAACTGTTTTCTAAAAAGATCAAGGATGTCAAAGGATCCAGGCCAGAGCAGCCAATGCTCTGGGGACATGGTTTTCCTGATACATATGTCTGTCTACTCTGTGTGTGTGTGTGTGTGTGTGTGTGTGTGTGTGTGTGTATGTGTGTATATATGTGTGTGTGCGTGTGTGTGTGTGTGTTAATAAATGACCTAGGTTTGTGGGTGAACTCTATAGGCTTTGTTTTTGCCTTCTCATTTAGTAAATATTTTATGTTTAAGAGCCTATGGTGTCTTAACTGATTTTGTGTAATAGGGAAACACACCAGTGGGGGTAAAGGATCTACAATGGTGAGAAGAACATTACCCCTACCCTAGCATTACCCCTCTGGAACCTGAGAGTTGAGTAGTTAGCCACATGGGCCTTCCTCTGAGGACACCATCCCAACCTATCAGAAATGAATACAGGTGGGCTAGGCAAGCCAGCCCTACCCTAGGGAGAGAGACCCTGGTGGGGCTGGTACCATGCTAGAGCCCCACATCTGTTGTCTCATTTGGTCATCTCTAGCTATCATGCCATTAGCATACATGTACCCTTATTCTGAATTCTTTAGGTGTCAGCATAAGCAGATCAACTTTTTTCCCCACCAAAATTCAGAAAAGGCTTGACTGATAGCTTTCTTTTTTATCCTCCTAGTTTGCTTGGAAGAGTCCCTCTGATTCAGAGAAATAAAATACAACAGATCCTTATCACAGGGCATTAAAAAAATACTCAGAGAGATACTGTTCTTAATGAATGTTGCTAAAAGTCATCTATGTGCCCTGGGTCCACTACAGATTCAGGTTTTTTTTAACTCGAACTAGGCCTTCACTGCTACACGTCAGTCCTCATAATCATCTATGATTGACACAGAATCTGATCTGGAAGACACCACAGAAGGTAATTTGTCCAGTCTGTTCATGTCTCACTAAGATTCCTTCCCCTCTACTTTCTACCTGAAAAGTGACTGTTCAGCCTTTCCTCGATGTTCTCCATTAAGGAGGGACCAACCGAGTCCCTTCCACTCTTAGATGTCTCTCATTGTTGGGTCATTTTTCCTTAACATCAAGCCTACATTTGTTTTTTGCAATTATTCGCTGACATAGGTCTGCCTGCTGGGGTATCCTGCTGTATTTCTATACCCCTCAGGCATCTCTTCTGAACCTTCTTGGTTCTCCTCCAGTTCTCAAAGTCATCCTCTGTCCTCTTCCCTATTAGCAGATGACTTCACCTCTTATTTTCCTGAGATGTGTGAGGCAATGTATTATCCACTCTCCCCATATATCAAACTACAGTCCCTTTTCTTTTTTGTTCATCTCATGCTATGACATGGCCCTTCTCTTTGTTAAGTTGAAAAAACTTAACTCTGCCTTTGATCCCAGCCCCTCGCACCTTAAAGGATCCTTCTGGATCCTTATCTCCCTCATCTTCAGCCTCTCTCTGTTTACCACTGACTTCTTGCCTACACACCCACTTGGCCTTCCCCATGTCTTCCCTTGACACGGTCGTCTGCATCTTGCCTTCTTTACATTTCCAGCCTCCTACTGTTAGAGCCCCGCTGATTACCCTAAGATGCTGTTTCCGTCCTTAGGCACATATTTTTGTGCGTAAGGTGATGCTGATACAAATGTCAGATACTCAGTAATTATTAGGTATGTTCTTGAGTTAAATGCCCCTTTTTAGTAAGAGCTTGTTAATATCCATCTCTGAGCAGGACCCAGGAGAAGCATTGTGGAGTGCTGAATGTACTCTTGCCCTTGAAGTCAGGAAGGTTCAAGTTGACATCTCACTACTCACGTGTACTAGCTTTATGACCACAGGCAAATTCATTAATCATTCAGTGCCCCTGTCAGTTTTTCTTAAGACTGTAATTTATAGATGCATTGTTGAAAAGTATCTGTGGCAGGGGTGGGAATTCCCTATTAAGGGCAAATCTGTGTAACTGTCACCAAGTCACATGAATGAAGTCCTGCCTAGCTCAGGACCAAAAAATAATAAATGGAGAGGAAGAAGAAGAAGGCAGACAGAAGAAGATGCATTTATATAGTACTTTAATTTTTTAAAATATCATCGCATTTTATCCTCATTATGACTCTGGGAGCTATGTAGATGTGACTATTATCTACATTTTACATATGAGGAAAATTAAGGCAGGCAGAGGTTAAGTGACTTGCTCGGGGTTGTACGGATAGTAAGTGTCTGAAGGTGGATTGGAACTCAGGTCTTCCTGACTCCAGGTCCCACACTCTTTCCATTTTATCACCATCTGTCTTTCCATGGTCACATAAAGTAAATAGCACCAAGTTCTTTCCTGGTTCTAACCTGGCATACATACATGCATGCATGTATACATACACACGCACATATATACATACACACATGCCTGCATACATACATACACTTCCCTATATACATGCATACCAGTATATGCATAAAGGCAGCTGCCTAGCTAGATGAACAAATTCAGACAGAGAGAGCCAAAAGAGTAGATGGACATACTTGTAGGGGGTAAGGGACTTGTCAGACTTGCGATTTCATCAGTGCAAGGAAGTCATGGTATGGGAACTCCCTCTACCAGGACAGGTCAGCACCTTCTTGTGACTCATAATCTTTAAGAGGATTTCCTAGGACGTTGAAGGGGTAAGTGACTGGGTGACATAATTACCCAGATTTGACCTTAGAAATTCCGACTCCAAGGTCAGACCTCTGTCTGGTATGCCACTCCGCTGGCTCGTCTTAAAGGAATGGAAAGATGATAACAGCTGCCATTTTAGATAGCCTTTTAAAGCTTATGAAAAGCCTTATTTAGGAAAGCCTCATGCTGTAGGTAGTGCAAACATTATTATACCCATTTTACATATGAGGAAACTGAGGCTCTGAGAGGTTAAATGATGGTCATACAACGAATGCTTATTAATTCTTAGTAGTTAGAGCCAGGATTCTAAGGTAGGTCTCATTCATAGTTCTTTCTACTCTACTATGCTACCGATATCACATATTGAGACCAAGCCGTATTTAACATTAAGTAGTGATTTTTCAATGATTTTACATTGTGTGTGTATGCATATACACACATATTTCTCATTTTACATGAATATATAGTTATATAACAAATAAAAATAAATGATTTTATACATTAGACTCCATCTCTTGAATTACATTGTGATTTCAGAGATGCTTTATTAGCTACTTACTCTTCAGAAAGTTTTAGCCTCTCATTTTAGCCTCTCATTCTCCCTCTTCCCCAGTCCAGCCCTGCGGCTGCCAAGTACTTAGTGATTCAAGGAAGTAAACATTTAAATATAACTGAGGAGCTATGCTTAAAGGTGAATGTTTTTGTAAAGCAAAAAATTCTTTTGTGAAATAAATAAACTCTTTCTCATTGATCTGTTTGGTAAATAGAGATTTCTCTTTATTGGATTTTCTTCACTCAGGATGGACCTTCACACATTTAAGATTTCCTTCATATAAGAAAGAGTGATGTTGTCATGGAAAGGGCTATGAGCACTATATTCAGAATATGGGTCTGGGTGTGGCTCCAGAGACGGAGATCTTTTACATGTGCCCAGGCAGTCATCAGCTTCAGTGACGTGGGCTTTTTGGCTTTGGGTCCTCACTGCTTAGTGCACCATGCTTTGCATTTAGGAGTCCAGTATTTACTTACAACATTTGCAGCACATGGTATATACCTAATGACAGGTCACCTAGATTTATTCTGATAGCCTCATCACGTACAAAAGTAGGAACAAATAATTTGACCATTGCCACAAATTCCTTAAAGAACAATTTTCTGTAAGAAAAAATTGGCTTCAAAATAAGTGTTCCTTGATAATTTTCTCAAAAAGCTATCAAGTTGTTTTATCTCCCCATCCTCTCAAAGATTTGAGAAGATTAAAATATCCTCAGAGAAAAAATCCTCAGAGTGCTCGTGAATTTTGTGATCCAGATTAAAATGAGGCTTTGCCTTTTGATTTATTGGACTTTATTTTATTATATTGGAGTATATTTGATTTATTGGAATTTATTGAAAGAATTACCAAGAATTTGTAAAGAGATCACATTGTGCCACAAAGGACAGAATTTTCTGATATAAAAATGTATTTGTTTATGAAAATTAACATTTAAAAGTGTTGGAAATTGTGCTCTTCTAAGATTCACAGTTACTCGGTACTGCCAGGAGAACATTTGTGTTAAAAATATCCAGAAGAGAGGTGGGTCAACAGCATGGAAGTTAGAAGAAGGTCCAAGAAGAATGGGGTTGAAGAGAGACCCGTCAGATTAGGCCATTCAGAGATCATCAGTTTGGACATGGGTTAGTGAGGGAATTCATTTCACTTGACTACACGTATTTGTTACAAGGGTCATGTTTTTCTCGTTTAGTCTGGGATCTGGGGAGGGAGAGAATATTTATTTCATTAATTGAAAAAATTAAATTAAAATAAAGATCATTGGTAACTTTGGAAAGTACACTTTCAGTTGAATTATGAAGTCAGAAAGGAGAGTACGAAGGGTTGAAGGGTTAGAACAGAGAAAGCAGAGATAGCATAGAACCCAAGAATAGGTTTTTCTAGGGGTTTGTTTGAAAAAGGGAAGTGAGATAGAATCATGAGCGGGGGAAGTTGGGTCTATTAAAAATTACTTTTTAAGGGTGGGAGAGAGACTTGGGCATCTCCAAAGGCAGAGAAGAAACTAGATGAAAAGAATTTGGAGGTTAGAAAAAGAAGAGATAATAATGGGAACAGTCTTTTGAAGAAAACAGGAGGAGGATAGTGATCAAGGGGCTTATATAAGAGGGTCTGACTTTGGCAAGGCAAGGACCGCCTCCTCATTAGAGAGAGTGGAAGCTTATGTCTAGAGATTTTGAGGTGAAGAGACAGGACTAAGACGAAGCTCTTACTAGATGGCCTCAGTTTTCTCAGGAAAGAGAAGTTAAAAAGATTATTCTGTTTTAAACAACATTAAGAGAGGCATCGTCACCAGGACCAGAGAGATGTGATGTATTCTATATATATATATATATATATCCTAATCTTAGACTATGTATTGAGTACTGGGGTCAGCTTTGGGCACCACCACTTTGGAAGGACATTGATAAATGGAGAGTGACCAAAGGAGGGCAATCTGGGTTGATTAAGAGCTGTGACTTTGTGCTATATGAGTAAGCATGAATAAGGTTGAAAGTATGGGTATGCTGGAGACAGCTCAAATTGCTGAGAGCTGACTGTTAAATTTTCAATGTGAGCATTTACATGTCACAAATCATGAATGCTACAAATCAGGACTTGATTCAGTTGTTTTGTTCATGTTTAAAACTTAAGAAAGTAATGGAGAAAAAGTTAAATAATGTGAATTAAACTTAAAAACATGATGCAGGAATTTTGGGGGGGTGAAAGGAAGGGACTTGGGATGAGAGGGATGATAGCTGTCTTCAAGTATTTGAAGGTCTATCATGGAAAAGAGGGTTTAAGATTTGTTCTACTTTGTCCTAGTAGATAGAACTAAGAGTATTGAATAGACTAAGGAAATGTGTTTTTAGAGTTGATCTAAAGAACAATTTCCTGTCACTGTGGTAACGTGGATTGTGTTCCCTCTACTCTGCCGGTGTTTAAAGTGACTTGTTTGTTACAAGGGAGATGAAATTGTCTTGAGATACTGGTTGACCAGATCACCTTTGAAGCCCCTGCCAACAATAGGATTTTGTGACTTGCAGAATTTGGATAGGTTGCTGTCTGCACCAGCAGATGAACTGCCTAGATTGCTGAGATCACAACCATCAAAATACTAAAGTGTTTAATTTTTAAAAATGGTCCTCGCTATTCCCCTTCCCCCACCTTACATGGAATATCCCCTAAACTGCTGTCAGTCTTCAGTACCAAGATGTATGACTCTGATCAGTAGTAACAAAAGACCCTATTATAATCATGTTTCTATGGGAAAATCAGATTCAACTTTATATCCTTTCAACTCATCTAGGAAAATGTTAATAATGGACATTTCTGTGTCAAAGCATTTTACATCCATTGCCTTATTGTTCAGTTAGTTGTTTTCAGTCACATCTGACTATTTTTGACCCCCTTTGGGGTTTTCTTGGCAAAGATAGTAGAGTGGTTTGCCATTTCCTTCTCCGGATCATTTTTACAGATGAGGAAATAGGCAAGCAGGGTTAAGTGACTTGCCCAGGGTCACACAGCCAGTTGGTGTCTGAAGCCAGATTTGAACTGAGATCCTCCTGACTCCAGGGCTAGTCTCTATCCACTGTGCCATCTAGCTGACCTTCTACTGCCTCATAATGTGTTTTAAATGCAAGGGATAGAGGGTGGCAAGGTGGCACAATGAATAGAGCACCAGCCCTGGAGTCAGGAGGACTTGAGTTCAAATTCAGCCTCAGACACTTAACACTCAGTAGCTGTGTGACCTTGGGCAAGTCACTTAACGTCAATTGCCTGGCCTTCCCCCCTCCAAAATGCAGTAAATAGATAAGTAAATGCAGAGGATGCCTAGAGTCTGTTGATTAAGTGATAATTATTTCCTAGAGGGTGTATCATTACATCTCCATCTAGTAAGCACTTAATAACTGATTGTTGACTGACTTTCTTTGTCTCATAGACCCTAAATACCTTATTGGTCAATTTACTGTTTTCAGACATCGATGCTAGTTCCTATGGGGTTCCTTCTAGCATCTTGGAAATGAGAGTGAAGAGTTTGATTTGTCCTGGGCAGGTACCTCCTTCAGCTTAGCCCGCAGTAGCTGTTTTGCATTTTTTTCTTCATTTTTTTCTCTGTACATATTTACCCCTGTTGTTCTGAGTTATCATTCATTCCAGCCTAGGGATTTTTGTATTTAATTGTAGAGAAAATAGGAAGCAAATGGAAATTTTGAGTAAGCTCAATGACATGGTCAGATTTGTGCTTTGGGGAGGATCAGTTTGGCGGTTTTGTAGAAGATAAATTGAGGGACGCAGAATATATCAGAAATAATCTATATCATGACTATAAGATCTTATTAAAGATCCAGGCCAGGCTCTTGAGAAGATTGCACTGAGATGGAAAATGAGAATAGAAACTCAAAGTTTCTGCCTTGATACTTGGTTTGCATCTTTCCACCCCTGGAAGCAT
>JAQQSU010005482.1:0-13789 GCA_028627135.1 Pseudochirops cupreus | reverse complement strand
GACAAGATCCCAGGAATCTCCTCTCCACTAGATAGAACAGGTGATTGCTCTGTCAGTACAGCCTACCACCCCCCTGCTGCTGCCTGTGGGGGAGCACACTGCAGCCGCCAGCCTTGGCTTGGCCCATTTCATGGAACTTTTATTGTTCAATTAAAATGTGTAATTAGAAGAGTTTAGTTGTCCTAAGTTAACTAATGTATTAAATTTCCCACAGATCATTTGGCACAGGCACCAACTGACTGTTAGAAGCTGCATTCCTGTTGTGACAGGAGTCTTGTTCTTCCTCCTTGTGACACATGCACTCAAATATATACACATGGATGTACACAGACATGTTCCTTATAATACCTTTATCTATTTAAGAGTACATTTCAAAAGAGAGGTCTTTCCTTGTCCATGTATGAAAAAGAGCCCTTTGTGTACTGTAGAAGCACAAAGGTATATTGGCCCAATTTAATGCATTAAAATGTTGATTGTCTATTGTGGTTTTTTTTTCCACTTAATATATTGAAATGTATTGAAAGTCTCCTTCAGGAAGTCAAAGGGTTGGAGGTAGATGCAGGCCAGAAGGTGGAGAACAGCTCCCAATAGAGGGGTCTCTCTCAATCAGTGGCACTTTACAAATATTAATTCTCACTCCAACAAACTAATGTGTAAAATAGAGGAGAGAGAGAGAGAGAGAGAGAGAGAGAGAGAGAGAGAGAGCAGGAATGTAGGAAGGAGAGCAAGAAAGAAAGAATGAAAGAGAAAAAAGAAAGGAAGGGAGAGAGAGAGAGAAAGAAAGAAAACAAAAGAAAAGAAAAGAGAAAAGAAAAAAGAAAAGAAGAAGGAAGGAAGGAAGGAAGAAAGGGAGGGAGGAAGGAAGGAAGGAAGGAAGGAAGGAAGGAAGGAAGGAAGACTGATTAAGTATTTGCCATGTTCCAGTCACTGCACTAAGTGATAGAGCTGCACAGGGAAAAGACGCAGCCACATGCTGGCATCTGGGATAAAGGACAGAGCCCAGACCCAGGGACCTGGGTATAACCTTCCAAATCTAACACCTGGCTCCATGCTGTCACATTACCTTGTTCTTAACATGGAACCAAATCAGCTTAGCTCCTTATTCCACAGTGAGTCTGCCCAGTACTTTTCTCCCCACCTCCTGGTGGAATAGATGACGCAAGCCTAATTATCATGTTATCATAGACAAGGAAACAGATTCTCAGAGACATTGATAACTTACCTCTGGTCCCCAGCCAGTAAGGGTTTGGGGCAGGATTCCAGCCCGGGTTTCCCAGCTCCGTATCTATCCCTCTCCATCCATACTCTGCAGGAATATAAAAGATTATTTTAATCAAAATAAAATTTTCCACCAAGATGACTTGATTGTTTCAGCCTAACTAACCTGTAAGCTTATGGAATAGTAGATAGTATACTAAGCATTAAGTAAAATTAAGTTTACAGTGAACAGAGACACTTGGAGGGTTTCATTTCACTACTCCTAATAACAACTGATACTCAGAATGAAAACTATGCAAAGGGAAAGTAAAGTCGTGACCAAAAGACCCAGCTCCATCTTAGTCTCCGTGAAGAGGGACGTGGTGTCTGAGATGCAGGTGGTGATCGATCACCCCCAAACTCCCCGCCCAGGTCACATCCCATCTAGAGGATTGGGTATGATTCTAGCGGCACATTTTAGAAGAGCATCCAGAGGAAGGTAACCAGAGTAAGGGGGGGGGCCTCCCTGGGATACAAGACTGAGAATGTTTTACTTGGAGAAGAAAAGCCTGGGAGGATCAACTGCCTGGGAGGATTGGGCTTTGAGCCCAATGTGTAATGGCAAGAAGGGCTGTGACTTGTTCCACCTGGTCACAGAAACCAGGGCTGGAGGCAGTGGATGGAATTGCAAAGAGACAAAGTTTCTTTTGATAGAGGGACAATCTTCCTACAGATTAGAAGTGTCCCAAAGCAGGAATTGCTGCCTTGGGATGTGATGAAGTCCCCTCCTCTGGAAGTTTCAGAGGAGCCTGTCACCCAGGAAGCTGTGGAGAGCAGGCTGGAGTCGATGCCCACTGAGCCCCATTCCAGCTCAGGGACTCTGCCAGGCTCCTGATCCATCATCCTTACTGATTCATTCAGAAAGTAATTTTCTCTGTGAATGAAGGAATGTTTTCTCAGCACCTTTAAAACTGATTTTCTTGGCCTCCGCCAGCTCAATATGCAACAGAATTTACTAAAAGTGAGAGTGATGATGATATTTCCACAAAGTATCTCCCTCACGTGCTCATGCTGTGGCAAGAATATAAAAGCTCACTAGGAACTTTCTCAGTATAGGAAGTAACTCTCAGCTTGAACTGGCCCGACATGCTTGAATCCAAACAAAGACAATTCATCATAACTGAACAGCCAGTGAACCCAGGGATAGGGTGATGGGAGCCTCTTGGCTAGCTCAGTGCTCTCAGGGGCAACAAGGAATAGTTCAAACATAGAGTTTAGAAAAGAAAATGGGACTGAGCAGTTCCCAGTGAAAACTTGCATAAACTCAGTCATGTGGCAGGGTGAGGAGGACCAGGTCAGCCACATATATGAATGATCTGTGGGAGACCCTCCTAGAAATGGCATAGTGTTTTTGTATTTCAGGATTTCAGATTGCGCTGTAATCTTTTCATCTCCTACTTAATATTTCATTATTATTTAAACAAGCATTGATGTAATTTGTTTTCTATATCCTTTCACCTCCCCATCTCCACACTTCACACACACATACACACACACACACACACACACACACACACACACACACACACACACACACACCCTCATGGAGAGTGCACTGGTTCACTGATTCTGGAGTTCACTGACCCAGGTTCAAATCTGGCTTTAGACACTTACTAACTCTTGTGTAAGTTACTTAACCTCTGTCTGCCTCAGTTTTCTCAACTGCAAAATGGGGTAAATAATACCATCCACCTCCCAGGATTTTTGTGAGGATCAAAAATTTGTAAAGTACTAAGGACAGCACCTACCTAGTGCACGGCAGGCACTTACTACATGTTTTATCCCCTTTTCCCTCCTTCATCCTCTCTTTACCTCTGCAGATGAAATCATAGATCTGGACCAGTAATATATAGCAGGCATAGCATAATGTAAGACTTCCAGATCATTGCTTTGTTGATGGTGTTGCTTAACTTTCATCATTATAATTCTTATCCTCCTGTGTGTAGTTGGTCCTTGTCCTCCATGTACTCTCTACAACATGTACTGGAGATCTTTGGTTTCCATATCCTATAGATCCTGGTGTGTCCACATGGGTCGCCTACCCATGTTTTCCCCATGAAGAGAGTAAAATGGACCCAGTCTCTGACCGACAACCAAAAACTAGCCCAAGTAGGTACAGATCTAATCATCACTTCACATAGACCACAAGTGGTGAATTCCTTAACCAATTATTCCCTCCATGAAATACACGAGGGTGGTAGAAATATGGCAATGATAGGTCGATCCTTACTGAACCATTGGGCATAGCCTAATGCTATAGTCTTGTTGTGAATAAGGAAAAATCTATTTATATAGCAGAAATATTTCACACAATACATTAGGACATTTTGTGTATGAATATGTGTATATTTTCCATTGTTTCACAATCCCTTCCTACTTTTTTTTTGCTTGTAGAATTTGGTGTGGAGGGGAGAAACTGCACCTGGAGGAGTTAGAGGCTCCCAGTCTTCCCAAGTCTTCCTCTTTTATTTTTTCTGACATATGCACACACACACACACACACACACACACAGCCTTCATCTCTACCTTGGTCCCTTCTTTGCCCCCTCGATGAGTTGAGGCACCCCAGGACTCCCCATCTAATTAGCCTTTCCTACTCTGAATGCTCTCTCCTCCCACCTCTTTTCTTACTTCCTAATTCCCTTTGTGGGATCATGAAATCATTGCTCAGGAGCTGGAAGGGACCTTCGAGGTCATCTAACATGTACCTGGCACATAGTGAGTACTTAATAAATGTTTGTTGGTTGATTGAAAAATATTTTCCTCGAGGAAACTAAGGTTTGGAGAGGTGAAATGATTAATCTAAAGTCATACAGATACAAGGAGGTAAACCTGGGATTCAAATTCAACTCCTTTGACTAATCCCAAAGTTCTCCCCACTGTACCACACTGCTGCTCAAATTCTTTCAACTGACTCTCTCATGGGAAGGGATCCCCTAGATACCTCCCCAACTTAATATCCTCACCTGCCCACCATGGCAAGTTTGTATGGCACAACTTAGTTGGTGCTGTGTAGCTATAGGTAAGAGACACCTTCTCTAGAATATTGGCTCTGAGATGAGTTTTCAAGGAAGTCTGGTGGTGTAGGTAAAGAAGAGCAGTCCAGGAAGAAGGAACCTTCACTGAAGAGGGACAGCCATTGATAAGGCACAGAGTAGGGAGATGGAGGATTGTGTGTGAGCAACAGCAGCAAAGTTGGTGTGGATGAATTATAAAGTATGTGGAGGGAAGTAAAATGTCAGGAAACTGGAAATGTGGGAAGAAATTAGGCTTTGGAGAGATTTAAAAGCAAAGCCAAGGACTGTATATCTCATCATGGAGGTCACTTCAAATGGAGAACCAATGGCATTTATTGTGTGGCAGGGGGTGAGGAGGGAAGAGAAGGAACATGGTTAGACCCATGCTTGAGAAAACTCACTTTGGCAGCTGAGTGGAGAATGTACTACAGCAGGAAGAGTCCTGAAACAGTGAGACCAACCAGAGGTTATCACAATAACTCTGGTGTGATGGTATAAGGGTCTATGCCAGAAGAAGGTCTGGCTAAGTGAAAGAAGAAGGTATCTCTTAGAGATGCTGGGAAGACAGAAACAAGACTTGACAAAATATTGGATATGGGGAGTGAGCAAGAGACAGATGTTAAGGATGATGTTGAGGCTGTAAAGCCAGATAACTTGAAAGATGGTGGAATCTTCAACAATAATAGACATGTTTAGGACAGGAAAAGATTTGAATGTGGTGGGCTGGGGGGAAGAAAGAGAGTAAGTTCTGTCTTGAAAATGTTGATTTTGAGGTGTCTGTGTGCCATCCAAGTGGAGCTTTCTGAAAGGCAGTTGATCTGAAATGGAGCTCAAGAGAGAGACTGGGGATGGATATATAAATCCGGGAATTGTCTGCATAAAGATGAGAACTAAACACATTGAATCTAGTAAGGCTGCCAAGTGTGATAATACAGAGTAGTACAGAGCCAAAGTTCTTCATCTGCAGTCAATAGACCACTAAGGGGTCCATGAGAGACTTCAGGGGGACCAAGGACTCAGATGGGAAAAAATCCACAATGATTTTACTATAACTGATGTTCTTTGTAATCCCAGATATGGATATCATTTATTCCTAGGTGAAAAAAAGCTTTTGCCTAGTTTCAAGCAGATGTGGTCACAGATAGGATTTCAATCAGCCCTTCCTAGTAGAGCCATGGACTTGGAAATGAGCAAGGGAGCTTGCTGTGGGTTCTAGACAAGCCCTTCTTGTCTGGGAAGCTCCAAGAGTTCTGGGCATGCAGGGGGCTGTGTGGGCCAACAATGAAATGTCTGTGTAGCAAAGAGCACTAGTGGGCAGCTCAGAACAAGGCACCATGGGGCTGGCTCTTTGGAGTAACCAGAAATGGAAGTTTCCACTGGTCTGTTGTTACCAACAGAGCCTCCCAAAAAAGTTCTTTGGACCTTGTGTTGTCAACATAGCTGAAATCTGGTGATTTTCTGGGAAGTCCCGCAAGCATCCATTAAGTGCTTGTTCTCTGTGCCAGGCAATGTACTCAGTGCTGAGGATTAATAAAAAAAAAAAAAAAAAACCACGAGCAGAATCATGAGCCATGTCCTCCAAGAGTTCAGGGTCTACTGCTGGCAATCACATGTGAACAGCTATGTCCATATAAGATGGAGTAGATAGCAGACAGTCTTAGAAAGAAGGTGCTAGCCATGGCAGGGACTAGTAAAGGCCTTCTGTGGAAAGTAGGGTTTAAACTGAATGTTGAAGGAAGCCATGGTGCCGGAGTGAGAAGGGATTAAACTGCAGGCATGAGGAGCAGTGAAAAAGCATCGAGTCAGGATCATCCACATTCAAGGGACAGCAAGCTGGATCACAAGAGTGAGGTGTAGGAAGAATGGAAATATGAGAGGTCCTGGGGAATGAAGGGCCTTAAACAGAGGGGTACACATTTGCTCCTGATGGTAAAAAGAGCCACTGGAGTTTATTGAATGGGAGGGGAAGGGGGTCCCTTGGTCAGACCTGCCTGACAGGGAGGAGAAACATGGGTTCAAATCCTGCTTCTTTGGTAAATCAGCTCTCTGAACCTCAGTTTCCTCATCTGTGAAGTGTGGGATAATAATATTGGTCATAGGGTCATTGATTTCAAGCTAGAAGAGATTCTAGAGGTCGTTCGTCCCATCTCCTCCCTGTACAAAAGAGGAATATCAGAACAGTAAAGTGAAGTGAAGCCTTGGCCAAAGTCAAGCAGGAAGCTCAGTGGCAGTGCCTGGATTTCAGTTTGTGCTCTGCCTCCCACTCTCCTGTCCCAGGAGCCCTCCAGGACAGTGCTATAGGAAAGCAGACTGAGGCCCAAAGGCAGAAAGAGGAATCTCTGTAGAAATTCCAAGGAAGGACTTGGAGAGTAGAGGAAAACTGGGTGCTCTCATTGGTGCTTTTCAGAGAATCTCTTTTCTCTCCTTCAGTGGGACATATCTTCCTTGGACTTCTTTAATGTGCCGCTGTCCTAATGGAAGATAACAGGGGTGGGACCACAAGGTAGGGATTGAGGGGGAGAGAGGAATCAGAGAAGTCCCAGGGGCCAGAGCTCAGAGAGGCCCCAGGGAAAGCTGGGTAATCCATGGGAAAGGGAGGACACTGAACCATGATGACAATGACCACCATTTAAAAGGAAGTCAGAAAGGGGAGCCCTGAAACAAAGAGTGTTCTAGGATTTAGACTCTAGGGACAACTAGAGATTGCTGGTGAAGAGGTCAAAGGGAAGCTGCTGAAAAATGGGTTCAGGGCTCAAGAGCTACTGCCAATGTCCCCTCAGCTTCTTTCCTGCTCCAGTCTTTCCAGCTTCATGGAGCCAGGCGTGTGTCAGAGCTGGAGGGAACCTGGTGCTGGCCTGGACCTGCCCTCTCCTTCCCAAGGGGGGGAAGGGCACTGGAGAGAGACTTGGAAGTCCACTTCATGGAAGCACCCTTCATCACTGCTTGGCAAATGGGACAAGTACACGGTGGGATCCCTAAGACCTACCTCAGGCACCAAGAGGCCTTACTGGGAAGGCAGACAGGGATCCATGGATCTCAGGGACCACCTCATATAGGGCAGTCAAAAGCATTGTGCTCATCTTGGAACCTGTCCCAGTGGAGTGACAGGTGGCTTCTGGAATTGCTGCAGTCTCCTTCAAAGGACCCTGCACACAAGATCCCTCGGCCAAGTTCTCTTCACCACACATCTTCCCATTCTCTCTCCTGTGAAGACCAAAGTTTCTTTCTTCATTCACACAGCCACCAGCCTAGTTCTGTGCCCTCCCATGTAATGGAGTTTTGTCTTGAAAAGGGTGTTCAAAGTCTGAACTCAACAGTCTCATTAATGTGACAGGGGAACAGACAGAGGCAAGGTCTAGGAGACGATCTGCTTTGCATAGATGGAACCATGTGTGGACTAGAATTCATAATTACAGGCATTTACTGTACTTTTACCTGGCTTTTCATGATGGTGACAATAACACATCCAACAGTTTAATAGCACTTATATTTATATATGGGGCAGCTAGGAGGCGCAGTAGCTAGAGCATCAGGCTTGGAATCAGGAAGACTCATCTTCTTGAGCTCAAATCCGATCTCGGACACTAATTAGCTGTGTGACCCTGGACAAGTCATTTACCCTGATTTGCCTCAGTTTCCTCATCTGTAAAATGAGTTAGAGAAGCAAATGGCAAACTACTCCAATATCTCTGACAAGAAAAACCCAAAGAGGGTCACAAAGAATCAGAAATAACTGAAAAGTGACTGAACAGCAGAATATGTATGTGTCTGTGTGTCTATGAGTTTACGTGTCTATGTATCTGTGAGTCTGAGTGTCTGTGTGTCTGCGAGTCTGTGAGTCTGCATGTCTGCGTGTCTGTGAGTCTGTGAGTCTGTGTGTCTGTGTGTCTGTGAGTCTGTGAGTCTGTATGTCTGTGTGTTTGTGTGTCTGTGAGTCTGTGTGTCTGTGTCTGTGTGTCTATGAGTCTGTGTGTCTGTGAGTCTGTGTGTCTGTGAGTCTGTGTGTCTGTGTGTCTGTCTGTGAGTCTGTGTGTCTGTGTGTCTGTGAGTCTGTGTGTCTGTGTGTCTGTGTGTCTGTGAGTCTGTGTCTCTGTGTTTCTGTGAGTCTGTGTGTCTGTGAGTCTGTGTGTCTGTGAGTCTGTGAGTCTGTGTGTCTGTATGTCTGTGAGTCTGTGTGTCTGTGTGTCTGTGAGTCTGTGTCTGTGAGTCTGTGTGTCTGTGTGTCTGTGAGTCTGTGTGTCTGTGTCTGTGTGTCTTTGAGTCTGTGTGTCTGTGAGTCTGTGTGTCTGTATGTCTGTGTGTCTGTGTGTCTGTGTGTCTGTGAGTCTGTGTTTCTGTGAGTCTGTGTGTCTGTGAGTCTGTGTGTCTGTGAGTCTGTGAATCTGTGTGTCTGTATGTCTGTGAGTCTGTGTGTCTGTGTGTCTGTGAGTCTGTGTCTGTGAGTCTGTGTGTCTGTGTGTCTGTCTGTGTGTCTGTGAGTCTGTGTGTCTGTGTGTCTGTGAGTCTGTGTCTGTGAGTCTGTGTGTCTTTGTGTCTGTGTCTGTGTGTCTGTGTGTCTGTGTGTCTGTGTGTCTGTGAGTCTGTGTGTCTGTGAGTCTGTGTGTCTGTGTGTCTGAGTCTGTGTTTCTGTGAGTCTGAGTCTGTGTGTCTGTGTGTCTGTGTGTCTGTGTCTGTGAGTCTGTGTGTCTGTGAGTCTGTGAGTCTGTGTGTCTGTGTGTCTGTGAGTCTATGTGTCTGTGAGTCTGTGTGTCTGTGAGTCTGTGTGTCTGTGTGTCTGTGAGTCTATGTGTCTGTGAGTCTGTGTCTGTCTATGAGTCTGTGTGTCTGTGTGTCTGTGTCTATGTGTCTGTGAGTCTGTGAGTCTGTGTGTCTGTGTGTCTGTGAGTCTGTGAGTCTGTGTGTCTGTGTGTCTGTGAGTGTGTCTGTGTGTCTGTGAGTCTGTGAGTCTGTGTGTCTGTGAGTCTGTGTGTGTGTGTCTGTGTGTATGTGTCTGTGTGTCTGTGAGTCTGTGTGTCTGTGAGTCTGTGTGTCTGTGTGTCTGTGAGTCTGTGTGTCTGTGTCTGTGTGTCTGTGAGTCTGTGAGTCTGTGAGCCTGTGTGTCTGTGTGTCTGTGAGGAGTCTGTGAGTCTGTGTGTCTGTGAGTCTGTGTGTCTGTGTGTCTATGAGTCTGTGTGTCTGTGTGTCTGTGAGTCTGTGTGTCTGTATGTCTGTGTGTCTGTGAGTCTGTATGTCTTTGAGTATGCAAATATATTCCTCCCTTTTCTTCTGCAGGTTCTTTGAAATATCTTTCAAGGAGATTATTACAGTGAAAGGGAAGACAGAATATGTTTGTGCATAAGCAAATATAATATTAAAATTGTCTGATCATAATGTGGGTAATAACCATTATTCTCACATTAAAATGTCTCTAAAAGGCTAAGAAAAGACCCAGAATTAAAATCCAAATTCTCTTTTCTCTGTAAATCTCACCCATTTTCACTTGAGATGGCTCGTAAAATAGGCTCTCAAGATTTCCAACCTTGTCTTTAATATGCTATGGGCATTTCTTCAACATAAGGGCTCCCAGATGCTCCCTGAGGGTTTCCTCCCATTGCCGTTGTGGCAGAAACCTCAGCCGGTGTGTGCTTCATCCTACTGCAAGAGCAATTTTGAAATTCGATTCATATATTTGATGGGCCCCAGTAGATGCTCTGAATGGCCAAAATCAAGGCACATTCTGATCTTTAAAAGAAACCTGTGGATCCTTGGGGTGTAGGAGTGGGGAGGCAGCATGCCAGCGCTGCCTATATCCAGATCAAACACAGTTACTGACTCAGTATTTCTTGTTTATTTGATACCAAACTAAGATACTTCTTTGCAGGATCAGTACAGGGATCTGTCCAAAGGGTAGAGTTTCTGTAGGTTGATTTCTTTGTTCTTTCTGCATGCTGGGCAATTAATGTCAGCAAGAGGTGGGGAGGAAGGAATTCCCTTGGAGATTGTACCCCATTATCCAGGAGATTTCTGTGTGAAATCTAAGATTTTCAAAGACCAAGAAAAAAAGTAAACCCCAAAGTCTCAGACTGTACCCAAGTGGCCAAAGATTGGGGGCTAGGGGAAAGAACTCTAAGGCAACTGAGAAAACATTCAGCAACATTGGCCAGATGGAGCAGCAAGAAATAGCAGGGCAGGAAAACATTAGAATTGAGTCCCAGATGATTTTAATCCAAGAGTTTCATAGTAGAGGCTGGCTCCATCTATACTACACTGTGACAATCACACATGTCAGCAGATGCGGCGGTGCTGGGAAGTGTGGGTGATCATTTGGGCTGCCTGGGCCATGCTGGACCATTCTCATTCTGGACCAATGTATTCTGATTCTAGCTATGACTTTCAGTAACCAAACTGTGTCCCTGGGCAACTCACTTAAACTCTTTTGGCCAAAAAGATCAACAGTTTAAATTACTAAGCATTTGTCAGAGGTCAGTGTGGTGTCAGATGTACAAGGCTGTGGGGTTTCAGAGACGGAAAGGAAGCAGCCCTTCCCCTCAAGGAGCTCACATTCAACAAGACCAGCTAGAATGATGGGCTGAAACTACAACTAAGAAATTGAATATCCCAGTTCCAAGCATACTGTCTTGCACACAATGATTACAAATATTTGCTCATTTGAATTGAAGTAGCGATATAAAAGTAAATTCTCATACCAGGGTTCGAAAATTGAACTGCATAAAGCAGGATCAGATAAATGAGACTAGAGCAGATTTTTTTTTGTAAAAAAGCCCAACCTGCAAGCTCAGCGTGGTTCTGCAACCTAACCTAGCAGCTGGGAAACTTACTGTGACTTTAGGGTTGGGAAGAAAAGCAGGTGTCATGAATGAAGGAATGAAGGAATGAAATATGAGGGAGCTGTGTTGTACTTGGCCCTGATCCACTAACATCTGAACTCTTTTTATTCAGCCCTGAGAGACACATTGAGATTTTAGGGATAACTCTAACAAACAGTGGCATCCAGAGACCTATGATGACCATGATTGGGGACATCTGAGCTCCAGCTGATGGGACCAGGGATTTCTAGCATCAATGAGGAAAGATTTAAGGAAGGAGAATAGCTGCCTTCAAGTGATTGTTGGGCTCTCTTATGGAAGAGGGATCAATTCTACTTCTCTTGTCCCTCAAAGGCGGAACTAGAAGTAGGGGGTAGATGTTACAGACAGGTAGATTTGGGTTTGACATGAGGAAAATCTTTCTAATAATGGGACATGTTCTTAATCAGAATGGGTTGCTACAAGAGATCTCCATCACTGGAGGCCTTCAGGCAAAGAGCATATGGCCATTTGTTAGGGAAGGGATTCTTGGCCAGATACAGATTGGACTAACTAAATTCTGAGGCTCCTTCCAACCCAACAACCTCTGATTCTGTGAAGTTGTACAGAAGAAACTGAAAAACGTCTTCAGTTTTCTCTTCATGCTCCGTTAACCCTTGCTATAGCTAACGGACAGTGCTAAGGCCTTTGGGCCTACAAAAAAGGCATATCTTCACTCCCTACTTGCTAAATTAGAGAAAATTCTTGATAATGGCTACTTGTAATTAAGTCTAAATTACTTATCTGAATGTCTTAAAGAAAAGTAAGTGCTAGGAGAAGCCATAGTTTCTAATTTGCCATTATCCCAGTTTGCTAAATAATTACAACAGACATTAGTGTCTTACAAAAGGTAAAGTTAACATAACACTTGACGGATCAATGGTCAGTGTTTTTTAATACTTGGGTAGAGTGTAAGTGGGGAGCCGTTTATAAATAATGATGCGTGCTTCAAGGAGTCTAGAGCAGTGTGGTGTGGGGGACTTGGAAACAAGAGGGCCTAGGCTCAGATCCTGGTTCATACACCCACTAGCTATGTGAGCCTAGGCAAGCTGCTTCACCTTTATACGTCTCAGCTCCCTTCCTGGGAAGATGGGGATAAATTGGACCAGGGACCTCCTAAAGCTGTTGCAAGGCTCAGATGAGATATTGTGCTGGAAGGACCTTACCAACCTTAAAGCACCTTGTAAATTCAAGTGGTTATCACCACCATCATCATTGTCATCATCACCGTCATCATTATCACCATCATCATCTTATCAGCGTGGGCGCCCTTTTTGCCAGTTAAAAGTATCACCCATCCCTGCCTTCTAGTCCTGCTCCCCTTGTGACCATGACCTTCCATAGATCTTGCAGACAGGATCTACTGCATGCAATAAAGGCTTTCCTCTAACTCTCTTAACATTGGAAAGATGTCAGGGGAGCACATGGGCTGGCCAGCCCTCTCTCAAATGCCGTGTCAACCTTGTAGTCCTACCTTGATGAGCTTGTCACCATTTCTTCCACACAATTCTTCATTACTAATTAAATTGTGAATTTGTTAACTCCCACAGATCATCATGCTAACCCCATTTTTCAGCCCCTACCGCCCTAATCCCCATTCCCATCCCCTCCACCCTCTTACTCCAAAGGTTCATCCCAACACCCTCCATCCATTCCACCATGCCCTCGGAAAAGCATCAGACACAGAATCCAAAGCCCTGTTTTCCTGGCTCTGAGTTCAGCACTCTATATGACCCATCCCCATAAATTGGGCTTGCTTTCTTTATATTATGCATTTACTTATATGGGTTCATGTCATTTTGTCTGACGTAATGAAAGTTTCCAAAGTCAGGGATTGCTTAATTTCTTTTCCCTCCTTTGTATCCACAGCATCCATGTGGTCTGTCTCTGCCCTGCTTATAGTAGGCACTTTGATTGATGGAGAGTTGATTTAGAGTTGGAAAGGCCCATAGAGGTCCTCTAGTCCAACCCTGTCCTTTTATAGATGGGGAAACTGAGGCCCAGAAAAAGTTTAGTTAATTGCTCATGGACACATAGATTGTAAATAACAAGCTGGTATTTGCATCTGGCTCTACATGCCTAGGTGTCTATGTATGTATGACATGTGTATGTTCACACATGTGAATGTACATACCTAAATATACACATATACATATACAGGGCCACTAGGAGGCATCATGGTGCACAGAGAGCTGGACCTGGAAACTCTTCTTTCTGAGTTCAAATCTGATTTCAGATGATAATTAGCTGTTTGACCCTGAACAAGGCATTTAACCCTGTATGCCTCTGTTTTCTTGTCTGTAAAATGAGCTAGAGAAGGAAATGGCCAACCACTTTGCCAAGGAAACTCCAAGTGGAGTCACAAAGAATCAGACACAGTTAAAATGACTGAACAACAGAAATATACAGATATGCACATACTTACATGTGTATGTGTGTATTGCACTAATGAGGGCTGCCTTTAGAGAATTAAGCCTCCCAGGAGCATTGCAGGTGAGGCTTTCCAGGTTCTGAGAACGGAGAACTCCCTCTGGCCTGGACTGGTGAGAGAAGGCTCTCAGAAGAATGCCTTTGCAGATCTCTACCATTCAGTCCCCAAAGGGTAAATCTGTGAGTCCCAGGAGATCTGCACCAATCTCTCTCTCTCTCTCTCTCTCTCTCTCTCTCTCT
>JAQQSU010005481.1:0-13790 GCA_028627135.1 Pseudochirops cupreus | reverse complement strand
GGGGCGTGGAAGATCTTCAAATCCCAGTATTGTTACATGGGCAAACTTAGCAAAGTTTCCATATTGCATCACTCCCACCGTATCCACATTCAGATATGGCATGACTACCTAATAAGTTCTCATATCTGCTAATGGCCTCTTGTCAATCTCAGATGTGAAAAGGACTAGGTTCTTTCTATTTAAAGCATTTTCTCTTACAGTCCTTGAGATATAGTGAGTGTTAAATACATTGTTTATTGAATGACTTCCTAGATGCCAATAACAAAGGAATAAAACCAAAAGAGAGCCTCAAAAAAGTATCTGGCTAAGGATTTGGTTACTATTGTCTTTTTTAAAGCAACCAGATTTTGAACTACTAAGATAAATCTAAAATCATTTACTTGATCATATGGTAAGCAACTGAAACCAGTTGCAGCTCACAGGCTCAAGTCTCTTTAAGACATTCTCATTATAAGAGTTATGATTGTCCTTGAAGCAGATTCTTCATGCTCTTCAACATGGAAAAAACATCATCAGAAGGGCTCTATATATGTGCTAATTCTCATTATCCAATTGAGTAACATTTTTCACTGACCATTTCATTATACATTATTGTGGAAATATGTCTTACACCATTGTCATCCTTATTAAGCAAATTCCTTCCTTTCCACATTGGAACAGACCTTGAACTTGCATTTTTTTTTTGGAGGGGGGAAGGGGAAATCTGTAACTAATGGGAATGCCTGTCTACATGTAAAAACTGCTTCTGGGCCCAAGGGACTGGGAAGCTTTACCTTTTCTCTTGCTCTTCAGGGACCCTCTGCTATTGATCTACTCATTTATTGACAAGATTCAGTACTAGGCAAGCATCACAACCCATGAGAGGTTATATTCTTTGACTTGATGCACCCTCACTCCAGCACTTCAAGGAAATATCACTGACAGTTTACATTTGCTTCATGCCTAGCCTCCCAAAAGGCAAGAGGAGTTCAATAAAAAATAAAAATAAGTTATAGGAAAGCTATTTATTTCTTACACAAAGATATTTCCACACAAAAGGCTCTCCACCACTCACAAAACCACTTCTGTATTCCATAGATATTTGAATAGTAGCCACATCTTCTACTTGCTAAAAGAAATACTGAAACCAAGGAGAGGTCACTTCTTTTTGAAGATCCAGTAAGTCATCAACTGTCTCTTTTCAGCATCAATAAACTCCATTATCTCTTTTCAGAATTAGTTTATAAAGTATTGGAATTAATTATTGTTTAGATATTTGGAAAAATTCAGTTACAAAACTATGTGGTCCTAGAGACTTTTTCTTGGAAAGAAAGGCCCAACCTCAATTAATTCTCCCCCCTTCCTCTCTACAGACACTCTAACTTCCCTAATAATGTTAAAGTTTTTAGGAGTTACGTGTATCATCTTCTAATACAGTTATGTAAACAGTTATGTAAACAGGTTACTCTTTTTAAATCTTTCATAATTTACCTTTCTTATTTACTGTTTTAAACTTATCTTGAGTCCTGTGTTTGAATATCAAATTGGCTATTCAACTCTGGTCTTTTCATCAGGAATTAATGAAAGTCTGAAATTTCATTAAGGATCCACGTATTTCCCTGAAGGTATATACTCAGTTTTGGGGGGATATGATATTTTGGTTGTAATTCTAGTTCCTATGCCTTTTGGATTATAATATCCCATAACCTCTGCAATTTTTTTATGGGGGATGCTAAATCTTGTGTGTTTCTTACTCAAAATATTTGAATGCTTTCTTTCTGATTGCTTAAACTATTTTCTCCTTGACCTCTTACTATTACATTTTTAGAAGTTTTCATTTGACAGTATCTTTGAGAGATGATTGGTGGATTATTTCAATTTCTATTTTTGCATCCATCTATAAGGCATTGGAAAATTTTTCCTTAATGATTTCTTAAAATATGATTTATACACTTTTTTTCTGATCATGGCTTTTAAGTCACCTAATAATTCTTAAATAAACTCTCATTAATCTATTTTCAACTCAGTCGTTGTTGTTGTGGATCATGATGATATCTTTCAAATTTTATTCTATTATTTCATTCTTTTGTTTTTGTTTTTTTGCTCCTGAAGTTTCATGGAGTCATTAGTTTCCTCCTGCAAATTAAAGGAATTATTTTTTTTTCCAGTGAGCCCTTTGTAATTTAATCTTTTGGCCAATTCTATTTTAATGCTTTTGAAATAATTTTATGCCTTTTTTTAACCAAGATTTTAATTCTCTTTTCATAATTTTCTTATGTTTTTTCCTAATTATTCTTAGCAAGATTTCCTCTACCATTCACTGATTTTCAAAATCATTTTTGATCTTTCAATCTTAATTTTTGAGGCTTTGCTTCTAGCTATTTATGCATTTTTCTTTTCTTCTGATTTTGTTTCTTGATCTTCCCTGTCACTATAGCAGTGTTTTACGTTCTGGTTCTTTTTATTGTTGTTGTTTGCTCCTTTTCTCAGTCATTTCTTGACTTTGACATTATTTTAAAGTTGGGTTCTACTCATCTAGGGTGAGGGTGGGTGGTACTCTCCTATGTTCGAAGCTGCTTTTGAACTGCTATTTTTACAGCTAGTTCTGGAAGTCTGTTTTTAGTGCTTCTAAAATGCTATAATCTGTGAAGATGTGTGGTCACTGATCTCCTGGTCTTCATCTTATCTTTACCCAGGAAGGGCCCCTGTTCCCTTGAAGCTACAAGCCCTAGTCCTCCTCTCCACCCTGGATCTGTGACCTACAATTGAATTATGGGCAATGGAGTTGCCAAACAGTGCTCTGTACTGTATGCAATCATGGGATATGAATGGGGTCCCTGGAAGCTCCTGTTCAGTTGTCCAGTCCCCTAACCATCTCTGGGCTGAGAGTTCCAAAGCTGCTACTTTTATAGCCTTCTCCTAGACTCTGATGTTTCCAATATATGTGCTCTTAGCTAACCCTCAACTAAGTGTCACTCCATCTAACTTTCTAAGTTGTCTAGGGTTTAAAGAAAGTTTCACCTTGAATTTTTTTGACTATATAACACCAAAATTATATGTGAGGTATCATTTTACAGTTTTTTGGGAAATTTTTAGGGAGTTCAGATAAAATGATCTTATTACCCTGACATCTTGGTTCCACCTCTCTGTGTCTTTTTCTAGAACGGATAACTTCAATTTGGTATTTTCATTCTCTTCAATTTTATCTATTCTAGACTTTTATTTTGAGACTGATTTTCTGTGCATTTATTTATTTATTTTTTTAGTCTCTTTGTTTTCCTAATGGAATTAAGTTAATAAAGTACATGTCTGAATTGTCTCCTTTAAATGATGTTTGTTGTTTCCTTTTATATCTTGCCATCCACCCCCACACCAGCCTTTTTGTTGTTGTTGTGTCTTACTCTTAGGAGCATGATTTCCCATGTGAGGCAATGAGCATTGCTCAGTAGCAGAAAAGTCACCTTCAAATTCTACCCTTTTTTCTTCCAATAAATATATTTCCCCATTTTCCATGGAATATCTATTATGTGTCTCTGACCATTTAACTATAAGGAAGCTTGCCACCTCTAAGATTTCTGGTTTGCTTCTATATAGATAGTACATTGTCCTTGGAAACACATCTGTCTATAATTACGTCTTTGTGTACCTAATCAATACATATTAGATCCATGGCAACTTCCTCATATTCCATTGAAAAAATATTTTTCCTCAATGATAGTGATCTTCATTGAGACCCCTTTCCCTCTTTGAATCAAGATATTTCTTCTTTCTCCTCTTTTTCATTGGCTTCCTTTGCCATATCACCCATAATCCTGTAGTTCATCACATTCCTGACATAGCACTGTAATTACTTTCCTTTACTGTTAACTATAAATTTAATTTGATTATAATATTTGCCCCTATTTTCCTCCTATCTCTGTTTCTATACAATCTTCCATTCTGCAATTTAGTCGCACAAAATACATTGATTCACCTGGAGGGAGAGAAGTGGGAATGGATTAAAGGGTTTAGCACATGAGTTTTCAGATATGTTCTTCCACGGTCATCTTTCCCATTTCCTTAAAAACTTCTTTCATTTTTATTCCCCTAGTGTACTTCTAAAAAAAAAATCAATAATCCTTTTATTATGTTTAACTCATAGTTAGCTTTATCTTCCTAGTATCATTTTTTTCAGTCTGTTTTAAAAGACAAGTTAATTTATTTTGTTACTTGTGTCTTATTTGGTAATTATATTCACTTAATATGGTAACTAAGAAATAATTAGTAATTTTAGAGGTAGCAGTTTCAGTGGGATGATAAATTCCAAAATTTAACTGTAGAGACAATGAGAGAGTCAGAGGAGAGAAAGTGGAGACAATCATTGTAAGTAGTCTTTTAGAGAAATTTGTTTTGAAATGATTAGATTCTTAGATGTATAGCCAGAAAGGAATTTACAAATTACTTAGTCTACCCCCACAACTACGTAGTGCAGGAGATAGAGTGACAGACCTGATGTCAGGAAACTCATCTTTCTGGGTTCAAATGTGACCTAACATACTTACTAGCTATGTGACCCTGTGCAAGTCACTACACACTGTCTGCCTCTGTTTCTTATCTATGAAATGAGCTAGGGAAAGAAATGATGAACCTCTTCAGTATCTTTGTGAAGAACACCCCAAGTTGAGTCATGAAAAGTCAAGTGTGACTAAAACAATTGAACAACAATAATAGTCTATACTCACCCCAGCTTTTATTTTACGGATGAAGAAACAAAGACCAAAGGAGGTGGGAATTGCTTATTTAGGACACTTTTTATATTAAGTAGAAGGAGAGGGACTAGAACCCAACTACTATAATTCTAAAACTCATGCCTCATACACTGTTTCATATTATCTGACCAATAATGAAAAGTCTAGTTTTGTTAAACCACAGAGTATACAATCAGTCTTGAAAGGAAGTTTGTAAGCAGTTTATTTAAATCATTGGCCACAACACTAATAATTATGTATTTTATTCACTAACCAAGCTATAGTCACTTTCTTGGCTTTTTGAGGAAGGATATAGATTGATGAGAACTGTGATTTAAAGATAACACTGATAACAATATATATAATGTGAATTAGATGAGAGCATCCCATAAAACATTATTTTTAGACTACTTGATTATTATTATAAGCTTTAAAAAGTCTACAAACTAAATATTTCCCAATATAAATAGTAGAAAAAGAAGAGTGAATGTAAAAATGTGAACATTGACAGTATACAGCTTTCTAAAAGCATATTTTAACCTTGATGTGTTTCAAGATCCTTATCTATGTGACCTCCTGAATTTATCTTTATTTTCCAGTGTACTAAAAAAAAATTGATAATTCTCTTTCCTCTATCTTCTTTTTTTGGTATCTCTATCATTGCTCTTCTCATTAATCCCCACCCTCCTTAATTCTTCCACAAAATATATTTTAAAATTAGTCTAGAAGTTCTTCGAGATATCTAGAAGCTAGTGGCAAGAACCCAAAAGAGCCTACAGCACTAGCACATATCTGTAGCTAGTATATTATGAAGAAAAATGAATTGGTCATTAGGGGAACTCAGTGCTAGACTCAATTTTGCGTTATATGGCCATTTGAGCTTAGGAAAATGACAATTGCTTGTCAAGATAATTCTTTAAAATAAGAGAATTTAAGAAAATGTTCATATTCTATTAATATACTTACCTCACAGTATAAATACCAAAGAATGTGGAAGCATGCTTCTAATTACACTTGCGATTGAAAATAAATTGACCTAGGGAGAGTGGGACACAAACTTAATCTGTGCTACTTGGGGAGGCTAAGGCTGGCAGATCAATTGAGGTTGGGGATTCTGAGCTGTAGTAAACTATGTTAATTGGATCTTCGTACTGATTTAGACTTGGAAGAGTTCTTAAAGGTAATTTATTACAAATTCTCTCTCTCATTTTAAGACAAAAAATTGTGTGTGAGTAAGGATTTTAAGTCAAATCTTATGACATGAAATCTAATGCAAATCAGAAACCACATTTTGTCTCAGAAATTAACCTAGTTATTTTTGTAAAGCTATAAAAAGTACTCAAATTTGAAAAGTGTGGTTTTTTTTTATAACAATAAGGATGTTTCATGAAAATCTATTTCACAAAAGATAATCAGACCCTATGGGAACTAATTCATCCACTTTTCCTGTTAAATCTCATAATATCATCATGCTGTGATTGTTTTAATAGCTACCCTGTTGCCTCATTTTTAAACATCTTATTTTAACACTTTTATTTTCCTGGGATGACAAGAAAAGTCCAGGAATAAGAAAACTATACATAATTAGGGTGATCTGTGATGACTAAAAGCTACCAAATGATCCATGGGAAAGCAAATTTTATTGCAAATTAATCTGCTGTAAGAAATCACAAGCTCAGATTTATATGATTTTTTTCCCCTTGTAGCCTGAAAAAAAAAAATCCTGAAGGCAGTTTCAAGAGTGAATAATAAGTGAAAAATACTTACTTAATTTGCAGACAGCTTTCTCATTACTTTTGCTAGCTGGAGATTCAAATAACATGAGAAAAAACAATTTAAATTTGGATAGTTTTTTTTTTAACCACCATTCTAAGATCTCTACTTTTCATTAATTTTCGAGTTAACTTATTCAAAATATTTATTATGAACTTATTTTGTTTAAAGCACTGTGTTAGAGTTACTAGTTAATGCACTGTCAGAGACATACAGAATTAAAATATGACAGTTTTTGCACTTATACTTGAGAATTAAGACTCCAATACTAATAACTATAACAAAACTTCATATAAAAATTTCACTTTGGAGTTAAAAATTTATAGAAAAATACAGAAGTCTTTTATTTTCAAAGGAAAGATTTTTTTTTTATTGAGGAAAGAGATCTTTGATGTTTATATGGAAGAGGATTCTTTTGAGTTGAGATTTAATAGATGAGAGAAGAATTCAATAGAAAAAAAGAAGTAGGAAAGAATTTCTGAATAAGTTAATGTATGTGTGATTAATTGAATATCATTGAGCTATAAAAATGATAAAAAGGAATGTTTCAGGCAAATCTGGGAAAAGGAGTCCAGTCAACAATAATTTATTAAACACCTACAGTCAGGCATTCAGGAGTATAAAGTAAGACAAAACAAATTTCTTTAAAGCATATTTTTCTCTCAGCTCACAGTCTAATGGGGAAAACAACATGAAAATAATTATGAACCACTAATACATGTGCAAGATATATTGTATATATTCTCAGAGGGAAGACATTGATATTAAAGAGATATTAAGGCTTATTGCAGATGGTGAGACTTTGGCTTTGTCTTGGAGAAAGACAGGGAAGCCAGCAGGAAGAGATGACAAAGGCAGGAGTTCCAGGGATAGGGAAAATGAATGAAGTTAGAAGATTGTGTGTCATATATGAGGCTCATCAAGGAGGTAACTGTCACTGGATCAGAGTACATGGGGTACATGGTGATGAGTGGGAATAAAGTGTAAGAATACTAGAATGATGAGAAGGGGAAAGGTTATGAAGTGTTTTAAAAGCCAAATCCAAGTTTTTATACTTAATTTTGTAGGTAAGAGCTACTGAACCTGATTGAATGGAAAGAAGGGGTGTGTGTGTGTGTGTGTGTGTGTGTGTGTGTGTGTGTGTGTGTGTGTGTTTGAAATATTCTGAGTTGTGCTTTAAGAAGACTGGTTTGAAAGTTAAGTGGAGGATGGACCAGAGAGAGGGGAGACTTGAGGAAGAGAGGGCAACCAGGAGCTAGGGAAAGCATGAGATGATAATTACAAGATGGTGGCAATACCAGGAGATATAAGGGAGCACAGTGAAGAATATTTTGAAGGTAGAAAAACAAGACTTTGCATATGACTGAATTTCTGAGATGAGAATGAGTACCAATACATGACACTTATAGTGTGAACCTGATTGGCCAGGAAGCTAATAGTACTATAGACAATAATAGAAGAATTAGAAAGAGGGAAAAACGTGATGAGGAAAATAATGAGTTCAGTTTTAAACATGTTAAACTTAAATATCTACCAGACATTCAATTAGAGATGTTCAAAAGTGAATTAAAAATGCAATATTGGAAATTATAGATCTTAGAGTTGGACAAATCTGAGAGTCATCTGTACAACAAAGATTATTGAATTTGTGATAGCTGTTAAAGTAATCTAGTGAAACTGTATAGGGTGCCAAGGCAAGGTATTGGGTGACAGACATTATTTGAAGATGTCACCCACCAGAAGATTCAACAAAAAGCTTTAAAAAGAAATCACATAGATAGAAGAAGACTCAGAAAGAGCAGTATCAGGAAAACAGAGGAGACAGTATTAATGAGAAAAGTGGTTTCAACAATGATAAGGGCTTCATGAAGAAGACTTGGATGACATGATTCAGACTAGAACCAGGAAAGATATTTATAAAATAGTCAAAAATGCAAAGAAAAACAATTCTGAAGGAATAAAAATCCTTTTTAATGAAAGGAACAACTATAATTTCTGAAGACTAAAACAAAGCAGAAATGATGAACTCAGGGTAACAAATGCCATATATATTTTAGGAAACGGACAGTATGGGAATTTGCTTTGCCTAACAATGTATATTTATCACAAGAGTTGTTGCTGTTGTTGCTACTGCTGCTGTCTTCATCATTACTCTTCATCAAAAACAAAAGCAACCAAAAGATGTTTGGTTAAGAATCACACACAGAAAAGAATACAATAAGGTCAGAAGAAAATATCTATTGAAAACATCTTTGAAGGTAACATTGAATTTATTATATTGCTCAAAGAAAAAACAAACTCTTCACATTATAGATTTGTAGTTTTGCATAAAACACCTTTAAGTTCTACTTTGTATACAGAAATGTTCGTTTTAATTCTTGTTTCTTAAGTTCAGAGTAAAAAAAAAATAAAAATAGAGTAGGAAGAAGAACATTTGAAAAATGAAAAAGAACAAGAGAAGTCCATCTGGAAGAATTTGGAGGACAAGAAGCATTTTTGGGTGGAGGATAAAGAGTGTGGAGAATAGTAATAAACATGCCAAGGAAGGTTGAAACATTGTAGATTGGAGAGATTGTAATTACCTTGAAGGGAAGGGTTTTGTTTTTTTTTTGAAATTTTGTTGAGGCAATTTCTTCCTTGTTACTATCTGTCTGTCTATCTACCTACCTTTCTATCTATCTGTCTATCTATCTATCTATCTATCTATCTATCTATCTACCTTTTATATCTACCTTTTATGTCTAGTTATACACCTATGAAAAGCTTACCTTGGTAAATGGTGTAAGGAGTTAGTCTTTACATAGTTTCTGACAAATAGCTTTCCAATTTTCACAGAAGTTTCTGCCAAATATTGAGTTCTCACCATAATAAGTAGGAATTTTGGTTTTTACCAGAGCAGCCTTTATTTCTTTCTGTAATTTATATACTCAATATGTTATGATATTCAATATGTTTTTAACCATTATTAAATGATTTTGATTATCTCTGCCTAGTAGCATGTCTTGTCATATGGTACTTCTGTCCCCATCCCTTCATCCCTTCCTACAATTTTAATGAATTTTTGTACAGATTTTGTTGTTCTATATGAATTTTACGTTAGTCCTCCCCACCCCAAAATACACTGGGCAACACTTAGGTAGTTTCATTGGTGTGATATTGAATATGTAAAGTAATTTAAGTTATTTCTTGCATTTTATTAACTTAGCCTAATCATGAGAAATTATGAATTTCCAGTTATTTATTTATTGAATTATGTAAATAATATTTTAAAGTCGATATAGGCATTTCCCATGTGTGTCATAGTAAGTACACTCAACAACCTTATACTTTCTGTAAACATTTCTTTCCCCCCACTTAATAGTATTTTATTTGTTTCCAATTACAAATAAAGATATCTTATATCTTATATCAAAATTAAAGATTTTTCTCACTCCATCCTCTCATTCCTCTCCAAGAGGGCAAACAATCTCATATAGGTTTTTTGTAGTCATATTAGACATATTTCCACATTAGTCATGATGTGAAAGAAGGTAAGAATGAAAGGGGACAAAAAAACTACAAGAAAGAAAAAAATTAAAACAGTATGTTTTGATCTGTATTCAGAGTCCACAGTTGTTTCTCTGGAGGTGGATGGATCATCATTTTGCAATTGTCTTAGATCATCGGATAGCTACAATGAGCTAAGTATACCATAGTGGATCATAGCACAATGTTGCTGTTGCTGTCTATAATGTTCTTCTGGTACTGCTCACTCGACTCAGCATTAGTTTATGCAAGTCTCTAGTTTGTTCATTAGTTTTTTTTTTCCTGAAATCTGCCTGCTCATCTTTTCTCAGAGCACAATGATTTTTCCATTATGTTTAAATATCACAGTTTGCTCAGCTATTCCCCTATTGAAGGGTATCCTCTCAATTTCCAAGTCTTGGCCACCCTAAAAAGAGCTGCTATAAATATTGTTGTACATGTGGGTCCTTTCTCCTTTTTTTTATAAACCCTTTGGATACAGACCTAGAAGTGGTATTGCTTAGTCAAAGGGTATGTGCAGTTTTATAGCCTTGAGGCATAGTTCCAAAATGCTCTCCAGAATAGTTGGATCAGTTCACAACTCCACCAACAATTCGTTAATATTTCAACTTTTACACATTTCACCCATCCTTTTTTTCATCTTTGTTTTTAACTTTTATCATTTTCCTGTTTTTTTATCATATTAATTAAACTGATAGGTGTGATGTGGCACTTCAGACATGGTTTAATTTGCATTTCACTAATCAGTGGTTTTAGAGTTTTTTTATATGACTATAGATAGCTTTAATTTCTTCATCTGAAAACTGTTCATATTCTTTGATATTGGGACAGACTTTATACTCATAAATATGACTCAGTTTACACACTTTAGAAATGAGGCCTTCATCAGAAAAAATGACAGTAAAATTGTTTCCCACCTTTCTGCTTCCCTTCAAATCTTGGTTGCAATGGCTCTGTTTGTGCAAAAAACTTTGATTTAATGTAATCAAAATTATCCATTTAACATTTTACAATGCTCTCTGTCTCTTGCTTTGTCATAAATTCTTCTATTCTCCATAGATCTGAAAAATAATATATCCCTTGCCCTCCTGATTTGCTTAAGGTATTAAGCTTTGTTGTGACAGACAGGATCCCAAATATTTTCTACTGCCCACAACTATTTTTAAAAGAAATTTATCTTTTGTTGGTATTATTTAGAAATTTTGATCACTTATATAGGTTTGTTTTATATCCTGCAACTTCACTAAAGTTGTTAATTATTTGAAGTAGTTTTTTTTTTAGTTGATTCTTTAGGATTCTCTAAGTATTATGCATCATATCATCTGCAAAGAGCGATAGTTTTGTTTCCTCATTTCCTATTCTAATCGCTTCAATTTCTTTTTCTTCTCTTATAGATAAAGTTAACATTTGTAGTATAGTATTGAATAATATGGTGATAATGAACATCCTTATTTCACCCGTGAACTTACTGGGAAAGTTTGGATCTTGTGCCCATTAAGCATAATGTTTGCTGATGGTTTGTTAGATACTACTTATTTCAAGGAAAACTCCATTTATTCCTATGCTCTCTAGTGTTTTTAATAGGTACGTGTGCTCCATTTTGACATTTTTCCTGCATCACTGGAGATAGTAATACAATTTCTGTTAATTTTGCTGATCAATTATGCTGATAAATTTAGTAATACTCAACAACACCTCATTACTGATATAAATCCCAATGATATAAATCATAGTGTATTTGTCTGATGATAAAAACTCTGTAATCTCTTTGTTAATATTTTATTTAAATTTTTTGCCTCAATATTCATTAAGGAATTTGGTCTATAATTTTCTTTCTCTGTTTTGGCTTTTCCTGGTTTAGGTGTCAGCACCACATTTGTGTCATATCTGTAGATATTTTAAATCAAATTTTTTTGTCTCAATCTTTCCATTGGAAATGTTACATTCTACAAAATTGCTTTAAAAATTCAATTATATATTAGTTGATTCTCTAGAGTTCTTTAAGAAAAAAAAATCACTGAATATGTAAGGATGATAATTTTGTTTCCTCTTTTCTTATAATTAATCATTCATATAAATTTCTTGTATTATATTATAATATAGCATTTCTAGCATCTCTGTATAAAATTTTATTGTTGTTGTTCTGTCATGCATTCATATCTGACTCTTCATGACTCCATGGACCAGACCATTCTTCTCTAAGATATCAGACTTGTTTGCCATTTGCCTCTCCATTTTGCCATTAACAGTAACAAGGGAAGTGCACTAGTTTACTTCCATTGTCTACTGTGCTACTTCTTAGTTTTAGATATATGATCTTCATCATGTTATAAAATGGTTCATGTATTCCTATATGTACATTTATTTTAATATAAATAGGTTTGCTGTTTTGTCAAATACTTTTCTCCTCTTTTAATATAAGTGTGTGTGTGCGTGTGTGTGTGTGTGTATAGATATATCTATATCTATCTATCTATCTATCTATCTATATATATATTCTTGTTTGTGATATGGCCATTTCTGATTATCAGTTTCCTAATATGAAACCAGTACTGTATTCCTCATATTAATAAACATGTGTTATCTTTTTAATAAGTTACTACTCTGATAATATTGCACTTAAAATTTTCTTCAATGTTTAATGTATATTGCTTTATAGTTTTCTTTGTTTTGATTGCCCCTTGTTTTAGGATCAAGACAATATCTCTTTTTTCTGGAAATTTGTGTTTATTTTAAACTGAAATACAAAAATAAAAACAATTTAAAAAACATTGTCCTGTTCATAGTCGTACACAGGAGAAGATTCACTAGAGAACAATACATTTTCATTTCAAGAAATCCTACATAATGAATATTACACGTTGCTTTCAAAGCTATTCATATTTTCTTTGCTTCCTTGTAGGTTTTCTTTTGTTCTCTTTTGTACACTTTTAATTTTATTTCTCCTCTCCCTCCTCCCAGTTACCACCCTTTTCCTAAAGAAGACTATAATTAAGCTCAAACATATGCACATACATCTATAAACATACACATATCCAATCATACACATACAGGTAAGACTGTACTATTTTTTTTTCCATTTGTCATCTGTTTCTCTGAACATGGATAGCATCTTCTATAAGTTCAAGTCTTTCCATCCTTTTTTTGTTTAAATCAACCAGCTCATCATTTCCTACACCATAACAATATTCCGACCCAATCACATCCTGTCTGAGAGATTATCTATGAAAGTTTTTTTTTCTCCAAAATTTTCTTTATTCCTTCAATTCTTGGCTACATGGGTTTTATTTATACAAGGAAATTTTAATTTAAAAAAACTGAAATTACCTGTTTTGTTGCTTCAACAATGTTCTCACCTTATAATAGAGTTTAAGGTCTGATCCTGCTGAATCAACTTCCTTTACATCTTTTTTTTTTGCCCTGGTCTCTTTGAAGTTCCTGAACTTTGTTCTTCCATATGAACTTTACTATTGCTTTTCTTATAGTTTAGTAATTTAATTTTGGTGGAATTGAATACATAGATCAGTTAGATAAAAGTCATTTAAAAATTATTTTGGCTTTACCTATCATGAACAATAAATTATTCAATTATTTGAATCTGATTTAATTTGCATGAATGTGTTTTATGTTTATGTTCATATAATTCCTGGTCAATTCTGTTTTTAAGGCATTCTTCCCCTCATTTGCTTTTAGGACCTCTTTTGCCATTTGTTAGTCAATTTTTTAAGATGTTATTTTCTTAAGTATTTTTTGGGTTTCCTTTAACAAGTTGTTGACTTTTTTTTT
>JAQQSU010005480.1:0-13790 GCA_028627135.1 Pseudochirops cupreus | reverse complement strand
AGGTCACCTTAGCAGACCCAAGTCTGCTTGACATTCCATGTCTCTTTTAGCCATTCCTCTGTTTAGCTCTTACTCTTCTTGTTCATGAGTATCCAAAAATGACAATGAGGTTTTGATAGAACTCTGAGTTCCCAATAACTGCTTAGCTGTAGACACTAGCAAATTTTCACCTTCTAAATCACCTCCTAACTATTCTACTGAGATCTTTAACCTTTGCTGGACTAACTTTTACAACCTTGTACTCTGGGATTTCTGTTAGCATCCTCTCCCAGAAGCCACAGACATTCTGTGGTTTCTGTGATCTCAAATCCTTTCAAGAGATGGCTCCACTCTTGTCTCCCTGGGGCACTTAGCAGCCTGGACCACCCTGCTCCCAATCAGTGGATGCTCTTTTGGACTTTTTCCTTGATTACCTCTCCAGCAGAAAGCATTCGTCAATGGTCCAGTTTTACTGTAATGTTGGTTTCCTTTTGCGAATTGAAAATCCTTGAAAGAACTTTTTCATCTTAGTTTTTTCTTGATGTCTTTACTTCCATCTTCTCCTTCTTTCTGGCTCATCCAGCATTTTGCTCAAATATATATACTTATATATATGTATACATACATACACATATATACATATATGTATACATACGCACATATATACATATGTATGTATATAGCTTCTTGTCAACGCAGTCCTGTAATCTCATTGTTCTGGCTCCACACATTTCCAGCAGACCAAGGTTTTCCAGAGGCTACAGATGCCAATACATAGTTAAGACAAGAGATATCCCTGTGCAAATGGTGTCAACTGGAAGGAATCTTCAGATATTTGACCCAAACATTTTGTTCATCATGGCCCATTCCTTTACCCTTCAAGCAGAAGGGGTGAGTGCTGGACAGCTTTCTTCTTTTTGGAAGGTTCATGCTCTGGAGAACCTTTGGGTGGGTGTAGGGAACTGTGGAAGTGCAGGATTTGGACCCTGCACCCCACATGGAGCTCTCCCCTCTCTGAAGCAGCTGCCACTCTGCAAATATCGCCATATGACATAATCACAGGTGCTTGTAGATTCCTGAAGAAGTTGGGATGTTTTGGAGCCCCTCTTTAAGATGGAGTCAAACAATCTCATATACTGGCTTTGAAAAGCCTGGGGGGAATTCAGTCAGAACCAAGTCATTTCCCACCCTTTAATTGTCTTGGGGGAGAAACAGAGAAATAGCCATTCCATCATAACCACAGTTGTCCTTTATAGTTCCATTCTTCTTTCATCTGAAGAGCATGCCAACAATCAGTGATAATAACACTGACTTGCGTGGAGTGAGAACCTTTTAACTCAGGGATAGACAAATCCATGAGGATAATGTCATGAATGGGTTTGCCATGGAGACAGGCAAAGTGCAAGAAGAGCAGTTTTATATTGCAAATCTGGCAGAAGCCTGAAGTTGAAACAGGGGTACCTGTGAAGCAAAACAGGTGTGTGGCAACTAGAAACACAGATTCTATCAAGTCAAGAAGTATTTTTCCTAAATGTTATTATGTGCTCAGAATTTTGGTCCCTGAATCCCAAGATCCAAAAGAATCATCTCCAAATTATTTGTGATTTATCTTGTATATACACTTGTTTGCATTTTGTCTCTTTCACTAGAATAGCGTTTCTTAAAGGCAGGGACTGTGTTTTTGCTTTTTCTTGTATCTTCAGCACTTAGCAAAGTGCCTGGACCATAGTGGGTGCTTAATAAATGCTTGACTTTGATCCCAGAATTTGAGTTGGAAAAGCATCTAGTCCAACTCATACATATAAGGAATCCTCATCAAAAATGCCTGACAAGTGGGGTCCCATCACCCTCTGCAATGACTTCAAATACCTTTAGTCCCCTGCCCTGTTTGACTTCTTGGGAACCCCAACTACTTTCAAGGCTTGCTTAGGTACCACTTTCTACATGAGACCTTTGCTGTTTCTCCTCATGTCATGCCCTCCCTGTCCCCCCATCTCAATTCTTTGGGTTTATTTTTATCTATACTTTGTTCCTATATATCTGCGTGTATATTATATCCCCTCAGTAGAGCATAAGCTCCCTGAGACCAGGAACTCCTTAACTTGGGTCTTTATATTTTCGGTGCCTTGGAGATTGGAGGCTCCTAACAGAGGCTTATTAAAAGAATTCTATTTCTTCCCTCAGTTTATGTTTCCTTGGTGAGGTCTTTACATTCAAATAGGCTAATTGCTCAGCCTGGATATTCCTTTGACCTTTTTACTGCCTCTTTTTTTTTCAAGAAATTCCACTTACCTGGCCTATCTCCATGTCTTACATTCACCAAGTTGCCTTTAACCCCCACTTCAAAATAAGTGTATGACAACAGAAGCATAGATAGATTTAGAGTCAGGGAACCTGGGTTGGAATCCCAGCTTTACTCTTTACTACATTTGTGATTATGGGCAAGTGATAACCTATCTGAGTCTCAGTTTCCTTGCTTTTAAATTGAAGACATTGGCCTCAATGACCTTGGAACAACAATCGATAAATCCTTACTAAGATCCTAACATTTCCTAGATGCTCCGCTATGTGCTAGAGATACAAAGCCAAAAATTAACTGACCCCTGCTTTCAAGAAGTTTATGTTCTGCCAGTCTTTTCTGGCCTTGACTCCATGAATCTAAAATGTTATGAACTCAGATCTCGAGTTCTCAGTCTTCTTGGGCCCCCAACTTACCTCCTAGTACCTACCTTTAAATTGCTTTATTCCTCAAATACCAGTGTTTAAAAAAACTTACAGAGGAAGCCTTAACTGTTCTAACTCCTCACCAGCACACTATGGTCTTCTTTCACATTCCCTTCAAAGATGTCAACATATACATGCCCATGGGATATGGTAGCTTATGTTTAGTGCTCAAGTCTCTCAAAATCCTGGATCTAATATTGCTTTGAAAAACAATTGGGACAAAAATCCATCACTGCCACTTCGTGCCAATTCGTTTCCCCTTCCAAGTGACACAAATGTAATGCCACACGAGTAAACAACACCTACTTAATGAGGGCAAGTCTTTGGGTATGAAGAGTATTTTCTCTTTGAAGGTGTCCCACAAAACTCTTATTTCATGGGTGTATAGCATGATAGAGGAGTCCTGACTTAGCAAGAAGCTCAAGTAAAGTCTTTTTATGAGGTGAGGGACTCTTCTGAGGAAGGTAAAAAAACTAACTGATGGGAAGGGCTTTTGAAAATTAGTGAAGAAGTAAAAAGAAAAAAAGACATTGGATACTCCATCCACACCCACTTCTGGGGAACTATAAAAGTTCCTTGGTAAACAGAGGTTCCATAACCCTGCTGGCTCTGGAGACTAGGCTTCTGCATCCAACTGAATAGCCAACCATCCTACTCAGCACCATGCCTTACAACTGCTGCCTGCCTAGCATCAGCTGCCGTACAAGCTGCTCCTCCAGGCCCTGCCTGCCTCCCAGCTGCCACAGCTGCACCCTCCCTGGGGCCTGCAACATTCCCGCCAATGTGGGCACTTGTGGCTGGTTCTGTGAAGGCTCCTTCAATGGCAATGAGAAGGAGACCATGCAGTTCTTGAATGACCGCCTGGCCAACTACTTGGAGAAGGTGCGGCAACTGGAGAGGGACAATGCCGAGTTGGAGGGTAGGATCCGAGAGTGGTGCCAGGAGCAAGTGCCCTATGTGTGCCCAGACTACCAGTCCTATTTCAGGACCATTGAGGAGCTTCAACAGAAGGTAAAGACAGACAACTTAAAATATGATAGTTAAGATGAGGGTATTTTGTAAATCTGTGTCTGAGAAATTGTTTATTGACTCATAACTTGGAAGTTGGGGCAATGTCCAGTCTAACTTCTTGGCCATTTCCAATTGAAAAATTTTTTAAAATTAAGATTGCATCTATGTTTTTAGATCTTACTCACTGCGTAACTTTTCATTCCAAAGATCCTGTGCACCAAGGCAGAGAATGCCAGGCTCGTGGTTCAGATTGACAATGCCAAGCTGGCTGCTGATGACTTCAGAACCAAGTGAGTTCATTCCTCTTTCACACATTTAGTCAGTAGACACTGATGCCTTAGATATCAGATGGCAAATCCTATCTAGTGTGAAGGGACTGAACAATGTCCCCAAAGATTGGGATCCTACCTTCTAGGCTAGACAGAAGATATGAAATCCATTAAAAAAAAATCCTGGTTCAGAATTACATTTTGACATATTGACTAACAAGGGATCTTGAATATTCTCTGCTTCTTCTGCATCATTTACACAAAGGTAGAAATATGTAACTTGTATATTTTGGTTACAACTGTATCTTGTGGTTGTAGGTATGAGACTGAGCTGTCCTTGCGCCAGCTGGTAGAATCTGACATCAACAGTCTGCGCAAGATCCTAGATGAGCTGACCCTGTGCAAGTCTGACCTAGAGGCTCAGGTCGAGTCCCTGAAGGAAGAGCTCATCTGTCTCAAGAGGAATCACGAGGAGGTTAGCATTATTTTGTAGAACTAGAGAAGGCCAGTCATATCTCACTGCAAAGAGTGGGGTTAAAGACAAGGAGTGGAAAGGGCTTACTTGTAAATAAGGTGAATTAGTAAATTAAGAGTCCCAAGGAGCTTCCACATTTGGAGTCAGATAGCCATGAGATTATAGTTTTCTGTGGGAGTTAAGCATTTTGATGATGTTGGCAAAGTCATTTCCATCCACAAATCTGGTGCTAATGACTCTTACTGAAGCTTCTTTAAGGCTTAGCCATTCAGTTTCTGAGAAGAGAGGCAGAAAAATCTCTTTTCAATATGATTCTGGCATGTGCAAAGGACAGACTGGTAGGTTCTTTGATCCAATCTACAAATTGGCTTCAGTCAATCATTATCAATGTATTTAGAACCTCTTAGGTGCCAGGCTCTGTGAAAGATGCTGGGGATACAAGGAAAAAAAAGAAACTGCCCCTACCCTTCGAGAACTCATATTCTATTGTGAGAGAAAGCACACTCATGTCAAAATACATACAAGATAGACACAAGTAAAGAGGTAGATTGAATTTAGTAGCATTTAAGAAATAAATAAAACAGCAGCTATAGGAACTCATCACCATTCCAAGCATAAGGGCAATGTGATGGCGAGAGGGGTTTTCACATGGAGAAATGAACCATGACCTTATCTTAGTTACTCTGCATTTGCCTGGTTATGTTATCGCCTGTGAAACATGCCAGCAGACAGCAGTTTGCAAGAACGAACAAGGAATTTTTTCAGAGACAAATCTTTTCTGAGCTTGTTTGCCCTAATGATTTCTGGGTCCACAGGAAGTCAACATCCTGCGTTGCCAGATTGGAGATCGTCTCAATGTGGAGGTGGACGCTGCCCCAACTGTGGACCTGAACAGGATACTGAATGAGACCAGGTGTCAGTATGAGGCAGTGGTGGAGAACAACCGCAGAGATGTGGAGGAATGGTTCACCACTCAGGTGAGGGTCTTGCTCATGGAAGCTTCAGAACCTGAGGCTTCCTAGGGCCCCTATGATCATCCTCTAATCTCTTGGCTCTCCCCTTCCTAATAAACTGACTTTCTTTTGGCAAAGCAAACATGTTTCTCATTGCTATTCATTTCAGACAGAGGAACTGAACAAGCAGGTGGTGTCCAGCTCTGAACAGCTGCAGAACTGCCAGGCAGAGATCATCGAGTTGAGACGCACTGTCAATGCCCTGGAGATTGAGCTACAGGCCCAACACAACCTGGTAGGTTCTCTTTGGGCCCTACCTTAGTCGATTGCTTTAATCCTAACTGGAAGAATTTAAAAGTGTGATAGAGAAGGGGAGAAAACCTGAATCCTTTTATATTTATCATATATCTTTAATATTTACAAAGTCTAAGAAGTGGTGATGATTGAGGCATTCTTGGGATTAAAAAAAAACCCTAAAAAAAATCCCTCCCTCTGACATTTCTTTCTCTTCTTCATGGCAGAGAGATTCTCTTGAAAACACTCTGACAGAGACTGAGGCCCGTTATAGCTCCCAGCTGTCCCAGGTACAGTGTATGATCACCAACGTTGAAGACCAGCTGGCTGAGATCCGCGGTGACCTAGAGAGACAGAACCAAGAGTACCAAGTGCTCCTGGATGTCCGGGCCCGGCTTGAGTGTGAGATCTCTACCTACCGGGGTCTGCTGGAGAGTGAGGATTGCAAGTAAGTACTGGCCAAGTATCACAAATGTGTGCACTGATATATACACACATACACACGCAAACATATGCAAACATATTGTTCAATTGAATTACAATGAAATCTCTGGTTTAAGAGTATGTTTTCTAGACAAGGATCACCCCAACATAACTCAGTAGGAGCAATACTACTTTCATTGGAAGATACGAAATGATCAGTAACAAGGATGTCCCTGAAGTTACCTGGCTTGTGTTCTCTGAGTCTAGTCTTATGACTTTTGCTTTTCCTTATGAAACTAAGGATCCGGGCTTGATGTGAGGAGGAATTTGGCAAAGTGTGCTATATGTGCCAAAGGAGGAGCTTTTCCTAGTATGCCCACAAATTTACTTTATTAAGTAGCAGTGGAAAGGCTCCTGGCCAAGCCTCCATTTTTGTTTTCCACAAGACATGTGCTGGGTTCTTGTATCACCTCATCATACTGGTTTCTATTTTCTGGTTTCTGGACTGATTTCCCCCATAGAAACTCAACTCTGCTGTTTTTTTTTCCCCAGGCTCCCCTGCAACCCCTGTGCTACAACCAACGCTTGCGGCAAACCCATCGGTCCCTGCCCAGTCACCAATCCTTGTGTCCCATGTGCCCCCTGTGCCCCCTGTGCTCCCTGTGTCCCCTGCACACCCTGTGCCCCTCGTTCACGCTGTGGCCCCTGCACCTCCTTTGTGCGCTAAAGGTGTCATAGCAAGGAGGTGAAAGGAGGAAAAGGTCAAGTGCTTCTAACCATCCCAGAGCCCTGTTCACATCAGTGGGATGCTGGGAGATAGGGAGGAAACACATTGGAAATATATACACCCTTAAAGTGGACCATTCAGTGCTACTCCCAAGAGTACTGGCTTTCCAGATATCTGGAAACTCAAGGATCATCTTCTGCCCTCTTTTTAAAGATTGGGTTTGTTGTAGTCTCTGCTGCCTCAGAATCTTCCCAAAACATGAGACACTCCTCTGTAACTTCCTAATAAACTGACTTTCTTTTGGCAAAGCAAACATGTTTCTCATTGCTATTCATTTACTGCAATCTGCTCATCATTTGAGTGCTCCATAAAAAAACCACTTGGAAACTGGCTCATTACATGGTTCCACCCTCAGATGCCAAAGTCTTGCTACAGCTGAGTCATTGTGTTAGTACAGTGTAAAACTGACCACACAGCCAGTGGTCTGATGCCTGAAAGGCAATTCCTTTTGTCTATGACTTCCTTTTGACTGGTCTATCCAAGAGAGAAGTTGTAGAGAAATGCTTACTTTGTTTGTCCACTTGTGAAAGAATCTAAAAGGCTGGAGCTGGGGGCCTTAGGCTGTAGAATATTAGACCACAGAATGTGAGGGCTGGCGGAAACCATGGAGACCCTCCAATCCTTAACCATTTTTTTTGTGTCCTGGATCCTTTTTGGCAATTTGCTGAAGCTTATACCACTCCGACTGCTATAGATCTGCCATAGCTGTCTGGAAAAATAAACAATGTTAAGAAACATGAACTAGTATTTGGAAAGATTTCTTCTTAAGATCATTGGCTATGAATGTGAATATTTTTGGCCAGGTCTTTTCAGCTGGATTTAGGCAGTGTTTGCCTTGGTTAGCCCTGCAGAGTTCAGGGAGGTTTTCAGCCTGTTTGCCTTATGCCAGCTCCATTTTGGCTAACACGGGCATGGACAAGTCCAGCTTTTCCCCTCACATTCTAGCTATTTAATTCTTTAGTTTGCCACAGAGCTCCCTCAGACTAAGAAACTCTTAATTCTGCCATTCTAGCTTTCTCCACAGCCCCAAAGAGTGTCTGTAAGCTACACAATGGACACAAAGCTGCTACACATATTAGGGTTCAACTGTGTCCATTCTCAGCTACACAAAGGAGAACAGCCTAGAGTAGCTGATGGGAATAGGACTTTGAGAATTGGTTAAGACAAAGCCCTGGGTCAAAGAGCATCAGCTGTGGTTGTTGATGTCAGCTGACTCTACTTGTTAGGATTGAAATTGGACTACAGGACTAGCCTTTCCCAAGAAATAACATTTTTTTCTAATTCAAATGGAAAATCTATAGGAAGGGTCTTGATTGGTGGGAAACTACAGTAGATCTTTTTTTTCTTTCAGTTCAGGGGCTTTTCTACTCATTCAACAAATATTAAGCACTTGTTATGAGCAAAGAAACATGCAAGACATTGTGGATACAATGGCAAAATGAAAAAAGAATTATCCCAAATTAGGAATTTATATTCTACTAAGTATGTAGGGGGAATTTGTGGAGGGAAAGAGCACTAACAAGTAGGGAGATCAGGTCAGGAAAGGTTTCCAAACAGAGGAGGCATCTGGGTTGATAAGGATTCTGAGCAGGAATAGACTCTGCAAAAGGATGGAGGGGTGAGATGGAATGTTGAGTCTGGGCAATAGCAAATTCTTTAAAGATATTTGGAGTAGAGATAATTTAAGTTGGCACACATATAATGTGATTTCTAAATAATATTTATTTATTTATCTTATAATTTTAAAATAAATATCTCTTATTTTAAAAAATATGTTCTTTTTTGGATATACCCTTCTCCCAACACAGTGATCCTTTGTAACAAAGATTTAAAAAAAGGAAAAAGGAAAAAAAGACCAGTAAAACCAACCAATACCTTAGTTGTGTCTGACATTATATGAAATATTCTATACACACACTTTTCTACTTCTGAAAATAAGGAAAGGAGATACATTTTCTCTATTCATCTCTGGGGGCAAGATTAGTTATTATAGCTTTATAGTATTCAATTTTGTTTTATTATTTTTTTCCCATTTACATTGTTGTAGTCATTATGTATGTTGTTGTCCTGGTTTTGCTTGCTTCATTTTACATTAGTTCATTTAAGACTTCTCATGTTTTCTGGATTCCTCATTTTCATCCTTTTCTGTGGTGCAATAATTTTTCATTGCATTCATTTGCTGTGATTTGTTTAGCCATTCTCTAGTCAATGGACATCTCCATTGTTCCAGTTTTTTACTACCATAAAAGTGATAGTGCTTACACTTATGTTGCCGAAAGAAGAGAATCACACAACTCTTCTGACTTGGTCCACTACAAATTTATGTTACACAATCTGATTGGCCCCTCACTGCTGCTAGGCAATGTTACTATACCTCCAATAAATTAACTACCTGTTCTCCACAATGACTCTTCCAAATATTTTCATCCCTCAAATTTCCTCCTCACTTTACACTCTCAGCATAGACCTTTGCCTCATATTTTACCAAAAAAAAAATGAGGTCATTTGCTTCAAACTCCCTTTTCGTCACTCTTCCTCATTTCTTAATATTCAGATGCCTTTTCCTGCTCTCTCCTCCTCCACTCCTCTCACAGAATATCCTTACTCCTTACTTAGGTAAATTTTTACCTGTTCAAGTGTGCCATTCCATTCCTTCTTCTCCAACAGATTGTCCCCTCTGCCATTCCCCCTTGTTTTCAATGCTTCCCTCTCTACTAGCTCCTTTCCTACTGCCTACAAATATGCCCATATCTCTACCACTCTGAAAAGAATCCTCACTTGATCCTTCTATCCCTGTGAAATACCATTCTATTCCTCTCTTGCCCTTTGCAGCTAAACTCCTGGAAAAGACCTAGGTGCCTCTACTTTTTCTCCTCTCACTCTCTTCTTAATCCCTTACAATCTGACTTCTGACCTTATCATTACACTGAAATGGCTCTCTCCAAAGTTACTGATGAGATCTCTTAATTGCCAAGCCCAATGACTTTTTTTTCCCAAAGCTCATTCTCCTTGACTTCTCTGCACCCTTGGACATTGTTGACCACTCTTTCTTTCTTGATACTCTTTTCTCTAGGTTTTCAGGACACCAATCACTCCTGGTTGTCCTCCTATCTTATCTGACCACCCCTATTCTTTCACCTTTGCTAGATCCTCTTCCAGATCATGCCCTCTAACTATAGGTTCTGTCCTGGGCCCTTTTCTCTTCTCCCTGTGTACTATATCGTTTAGTGATCTCATCAACTCCCATGGATTTAATTACCATCTTTATGCTGGTAATTCTCATATCTACCTTTCCTGCCCCAGCCTCTCTGCTAATCTTTAATCTCACATCTCCAATGACCTTTCAGGCATCTTGGAATGGACATACAGTAGATGTCTTAAACTCAATATGTCCAAAACAGAATTCACTATCTTTCCCCTCAAACCCTCTCCCATACCTACCTTTCCTTTACTGTAGAGGGCAACACCATCCTCTCAGTCCCTCAGACTCACAACCTGGGAATCATTCTGGACTCCTCACTATCTCTCACCCCCATATCCAAGCTGTTGTCTGGGACTCTCAATTTCACCTTTGTGACATCTCTCATTTACGTTCTCTTCTTTTCCTCTGACATTCTAGTGTAGGCCCTCGCCACCTCACTCCTTGACTATTGCACTGGCTTGCTCTAGGGTCTGCCTGCCTCAAGTTTCTATTCCAATGTATTCTCCCATTTTGCTGCTAAAGCAATTTTCCTAAAACACAAGTCAGATCATGTCATCCCCCCTACTCAACAAACTCCAGTGGCTTCCTCTTGCTTTCAAGATCAAATACAAAATGTTGTTTGGCATTCAAAGCCCTTCATAACCTAGCCCCTCCTACCTTTCTAGTCTTCTTATATCTTACTCCCCAACATGTACTCTTTGATCCAGTGACACTGGTCTCCTGGTGGTTCCATGAACAAGATACTCCATCTCTTGTACCCAGGCATTTTTTCTGGCCATCCCCCATACCTGGAATGCCCTCCTTCCTCTTATCTTCCCTAGTTTCCTTTAAGTCCCAACCAAAATCTTACCTTCTGTAGTAATCTTTCTCTAACCCTCTTAATTCCAATGCTTTCCCTCTTTTAATTCTTGTTCACCCCTTTATTTCTTATTTATCCCATGTATAATATTTGTTTGCATGTTGTCTTCCCCATTGGATTGCAAACTCTTTGAGGGCAGGGGCTGTCTTTGCCTCTTTCTATATTCCCAATGCTTAATACAGTGCTTGACAAATAGTAGGTGCTAAATAAGTATTTATTGAATCGAATTTTAATTGAATTGAATATTAATACATTGATGATGTCGCTGGGCAATGTATCTAGGAGTGGAATCTCCAAATTGAAGGGAATGCACATTTTAATCCCTATATTAGCATAATTTCCAATTTTTTTTTAGAATAGCTAGACCAGGGATGAGGAATCTGTGGCCTTGAGGCCACATGTGGCCCTCTAAGTCCTCAAGTGCGGCCCTTTAATGGAATCCAAACTTCATAGAACAAATGATGAAGTTTGGATTCTGCCAAAGGGCCTCACTTGAGGACCTAGAGGGTCACATGTGGCCTCAAGGTCACAGGTTTCCCATCCCTGAGTTTGACCAATTTACAGCTCAACAATAGTGCATTGCTGTGCTTGTCATGCTGCACTCTTCCCAACACTGATGTTTTCGTTGTCATCTCTGACAGTTTTCTGGGTTACTAGGTGAAACTTCAAGTTATTCTGATTCGCATTTTTCTTATTACTAGTTATTTGGAGCAATCTTACAGAACTCACTATTAAGAGTTTGCAATTCTTCTTTTGATAATTTTCTATAACAGTTAAGGAACGGCTCTTAGCGTTAATTCTCTGTATATTCTGGATATCAGAGATATTTGATGTAATTTTTTTTCTAAATTTCATGTATATCCAATTGATCTATTTTATTGCTTGTGATAACTATATTCTTTGTATCGTTAAGAATTTCCCCCTAATTCATAGTTGTGAAAAGTTTCTGATTTTCTTCTCTTCTAATTTTTTTTTACGACGTGGCCGTACCCATTTTTGTTCCCACTTTTCTTTTTAACATTTTATTGACACTATTTGTTTTTACATCAGCTTCAATTTTCAATATAATAGCTACTAATATCTGGAATTTATATAGTACTTTAAGTTTTCTAAAACAGTTTACAAATATGATCTTATTTGAGCCTCACAAAAACTCTGGGAAGTAGGTGTTATTATTATTCATATTTTATGGATGAAGAATCTGAGGGAAACGGAGGCTAGTTAAGTGACTTGTCAAGGGTCACACAACTAGTAAATGTCTCAGGTCTTCCTGATTCCACATCCAGTGCTCTTTCCATGGTGCCCCATCTCATTTTTTCAGAGTATTATCCTTTATACTCAAAGAATAAAAAAAAGAAAAAAACAGTAATTCAACAAAACTCATTAACACATTAACCAAGTCTTGTGGGAGTGTATAGAGTTTTACAACCATAGTTCTCTATCTCAGCAAAGAAAGGAAGGTAATGCAGCGCTATCTTTCTTCTTCAGGACCAAGCTTCATCATTATAATTCCATATCATTCAGTTCCAACTTTGTCATTCTTTCCATTTACATTGTGGTAGTCAGTATGTGCATTGTTTTATCTGGTTACTTCACTTCACATCAGTTCATAGAGATCATCCCATTCACCCTTGTATTCTTCATACTAATTATTTCTCATGGTACAATAATATCCCATCATATTAACGTACCACAATTTGGTTAGCCATTCTTTAATCAACAGACCTTTACTTTGTTTCCAATTTTCTGGTATTATAAAAAGTGCTGCTATAAGTATTTTGGTATATATGGAATGTTCTTTTTATACTTAACTTCCTTAGAGTAAATGTCTAGTAGAGGGATCTCTGGGTAAAAATATGGATATTTTAGTCACTTTCTTCACATAATTCCAGATTACTTTCCAGAATGGAAAATTCACAGCTCAACCAAAAGTACACTAGTGTGTCTTTCCAACAACACTGCCATCATTAGCTATTGACATATTTTATTATCTTTGCCAATTTTCTAGATGAGAGGTGAGATCTAAAAGTTCTTTTGATGTGCATTTCTTTCACTATTAGTGATTTAGAACAGCTGTTCATATTATTTTTCATAGCTTGTAATTTTATCTCTCAATCACTTAGATGCAATATTTGACAGTATATGTCATGGAGAATGGTGTGTGGTGTTATATATCTGTGTTGATTACCTATGTAACTTTGATATCAGAGCTATTTGATAGAATTTCCCCCCTAAATCAGCAGTTTCCCTTCTTATCCTAGTTGTTTTGATTTTGTTAGTTTCCAAACTTTTCAATTTCACGTTATTGCAAATATCTATTTTTATCTTTTGTGATCCCCTCCGTTCCATTTTTGGTTAAGAATTCTCTGTCTAGCTATAGTTGTTACCTACTCAAGTTCATTGTTCTTCTCCTTCTCCCTTCTCCTTCATCTCTTCCTCCTCCTTTTTCTTTTTCATTTATGTTAAGGTCTTCCTCTATTTTTACTTCAATTCAGTAAATGCATTTTAATCACCTACTGTAGGGAAGATAGTATGGCTAATGAATGGAGGGCCAGTCTTGGAAATCAGAAAAACCTGGGTTTAAGCCCTGTCTCTGACATACTAGCATTATGATTAGGGGCAAGGCACATTCTCATGTCCAGCATAACTCTTTAAGACTTTAAGTTATAGCTAAGGTGTTGATCTTCACTAGTGGAGGAAGTTTTCACACCAATGAAATTAATTGTCAGAATAGGTGAAAAAATTGAGGAAAGCCAGAGGATCAGGTTAGGTTACATCTTTTCATCCTGATACTGGCTTATGCTTATAAAAGCA